>JAXBDA010002487.1:0-42159 GCA_036023075.1 Gaultheria prostrata
GATATCACAACAAACCCACAAAGGTTGAAGAACATGCGTGGAAAAGACATGGTATTGACTCCTTAAGAAATGAAAGATTCTGAAAATTGAAATACAAATAGCGAGAAGAGGAACCAGGCGGTTAATCTTGAGTGTTATGCACCGTGTTGTGCACCCATCGGCCGTTCGATTGTGCTTTGGACGATCTGGATGTGTTTTGATTTTTAACCGATAAAAGTAAATCAAAATTAAATTAAAATTGCCGAATGCATCCAGACTGTCCAAAACATGATCGGACGGCCAAGGAGTACACAACACGATGCATACAGCACCCACCCAAGTCCGATTATTGCATGCGGTTTGGTAGAAAATAAAGGAAGTTGGTTACTGGCAACGTGGGACTTTGGGCGGAAAGAAAGGAGAAAAACGTGGGAGTGAAGATAGGGGAGTGCCGTGGGTATGTGCTTTTTGTGGCGGAAAAATAATTAGAATTTCTAGGAAATTAGGATTGGGGTTTTGGTAGCTTTTAAGGGGGTCAACTACATTACTATAGTATATTGACTAGCGTTGAATCCGTGTTATGCACAGACGAGATTACATGAACGCACAATATAATGTACATGGCATATCAAAACGGGCAAGCTAGAAATTCACTACCCAATGTGTTCTCCTAAAATGAACACAGAGAAATTGATATGTCAAATAAATTAGCTTATGTGGGTAGCCTCAGGAATCATTCCTATTGTGGCTTGTATAATTCCACTTTGAATGGGCAGTTTTCAAAATCAACCCACACTCTGTGGGTAGTTTTCTGTTTCACCCCTTGTATCACATCGTGGGGTGTCCGCATGAGAGCCCTCCTAGTATTTTGATAGTGGGGTAGTTTGTTCCAGACATGGGTGATTGAGGGAATATTTCGATTGCCATTTGTTAGTCACAAATGTGATTAAAAAAAAAAAACTCATAAATTATGATTGTTCGTACAATTCAAGTGGCGATGGATTAATAAGTAATGTAAAGTGGGTATAAATTATGATATTTCGATTTCCTTTTATAATTTTATTTTGAATTTATTTCAAAGTGACTAAGTAATGTAAGTGGGTATAAATAATATGCTACCAATTCTTTACATGAAAACGGGAAAAACACATCGTGGACTCTTTTTTGTTGCCCCGTGCATCGAACGGGCACAACGCTAGTAAATTCAAAATAGTAAATTCAAAATAAAAGTATAAAAGGAAAAAAATGATGCATGCACATATGTTCCTCGAGTGACTTAGCTTCTATATCCATCGCCACTTGAATTAGTACTGTCTCTTAAAAAAAGAAAATTATTAGTAACCTTAGAGTTACTGTTGGTCAGATAAATTTTCATACCGAAAGGAGCAGTTATTAAACCAATCTTATCGAAAGTAGCCGAACTTTGACACTCACAATCAAAACCTTCAGGAGAGAAACAACATTAAAAGCAATTATGAGCAATAGTGAGAGAGGGAGAAAGGGAATTACACAAAATCAACATACAAAATTATTTTACCCGTTCATTTCGATTTGTTTCGGCTTCATGTAATTGTTCCTATTTTAACTTTTTCTTTGTCGGAGCTCTCTGTGTAACAAATTATGGGTAGAAAACCAAAAGTTGATCGGCAATTTCATTTGGTATATCGGAAATGTGAAAGGGGAAATGAGTAATTTGAATGAGAGAGCTTTCACCGTAAAACAATTAATAATAGTAATAAAAAAAATAAAATTGAGAGGCTGACTTACATTTTATTTTAGTATCTTGTCAGCATTTGTAAGCACTTTTACTGTCCTCTTTTGCACGGGAACCTGGTGCGGTGTTCCAATGATATTATTGTGTCCGGTGAATCCCAAGTTCTGAATGCTTTGTTTGGAAAACCAATGGTGGGTCTGCAATATTAGTTATATTCAGATTACTAATTACCTCGGAACTGGAAGAATTGTTACCGAGCTAACCGGAAACCAAAAACCGGATAGAGTAAATAAAGGGAAGAAATACGAAGGAATTGAACAAAAGAAATCAAACCGGATTTTGATCACATATAAGGCCATACAAAAATCAAGTTGCACTTCTGTACATATTAATTCCATGTTCCTGGGTGAGAGAGACAGAGCCGGCTTAGACATGAATCCCAAAAAGTATGGGATTTAGGTCCACCAAAAAAAAAGTTAAAAAAAAAACTGCTCACCGGCCCCCACGGCTCCCCTCACACTCTCACACACACTCTCACACTTTCAGTTTTTTCCTTTTTGAATCTTTTCCTTGGCAACCATCCCCACTCTCTCTCCAGAGCCGGCTTAAACATGAATCCCAAGAAGCATGAACCGGCTCTGGACTCTGGAGAGAGAGTGGGGATGGTTGCCAAGGAAACGATTCAAAAAGGAAAAAACTGAAAGTGTGAGAGTGTGTGTGAGAGTGTGGGGGGAGCCGTGGGGGCCGGTGAGCAGTTTTTTTTTTATTACCCTTTTGTTGGTTATTGTATTCAGTTTTTTTTACCTCCCACGTCTCCCTCTCTTTCAGCCCACATTGCTCTCTCTCCCTCTTCTCCACATCACTCTCTCATGCAATTTCTTAATTTAAAAATAAAAAATCTAGAAAATTAGGATTGGGGATTTGGAGGCATTTGAGGCCCCTAAGGGGTGATTTGGCAAAAATAAATAAACTTGTTTTTTGGTTTATTTGGGGGAATAAACCGGAATAAACCACAGTGGTTTGGTAAAAAAACAGGAGTTGTTTTTTGGGGGGAATAAACCGGAATAAACCACAGTGGTTTGACAAATAAATCACATGAGTTCTCTTTAAACAGTGGAATAAACCACAATTTGAACCAAATGAGGTTTTTGGTTTATTGCTACATAAACCAATAAACCAAAAAACAAGTTTATTTTTTTTTGCCAAATCACCCCTTAACTACATTGCTATAGTATATTTAAAGATTGATTGATTGATTGCCTAAGTAAGTTAGTGAGTAAAATTACCCTTTTGCCCTCATTTTAAAAAAAACCCATTGCTGAACTCCTCCCTCGTGTGCAGGAATGACAATGGGGCGGGTTGAAGCGGATTTTGATGATCCCGACACCAACCCTAAAATTTCCAAACGACCCCTAACTCGCCCCTAACCCAACCGGGTAATTTATGGCTACCCCCGCCCCTATCGAGTATCGGGTTTACCCGCCCCGCCCCTATTTTTTTCACATATTAAGAATGTATATTTTAGACTCCAATATTAATGGGCACAAATGATAAAAGTTCATAAAATAACTATTACAACTTAATCGATATCTACTATCTAATGTTGTATTTTAGTTGTAAAAATAAAATTATAAGAATACAACTAAGATTGAATGCATACAAGGGAGAAATATAATTTCATATATACATATAAGTGTATATAAATATAATTATATATATATATATATATGTATGTCGGGGCGGGTATATTGGGGCAGGGTGACCATACCCCTCCCCTCCCCTAACCCCGGCGGGTAAAATCACCCTTACCCTTATCTGGTACCAAAAAAATAAAAATAAAACCTTATCCTATCAGAAAGGGTAGGGCGAATTCGGGGCGGAACGGATTGAATTGTCATCTCTGATCGTGTGGCACGAGTACCTTTACAGTCGGGTTTTCAGATTCCCATGCAGCAGTAGACCCAAAAAGAAGAGTCCACGATTCTTAACCTCCACCCTCGGCCATACCTTCTCGAGATCCCCTTCTTTTCTCCCTCCAATGTCTTCGAAATCACTCCATTTTCTTCCTTTTCTGCTCGCCTACGATCCTTTTATTCGGAAAATTGTGTATGCATCCTGTAACTGCACCACATTTCTAAAATAACGCCTTCTGCAGCAATCGACGATGAAGATTTTGTGGTGGGTCCGAGTCTTTTGGACGTTTATCTGTTTATTTGCATCTGGCTCTCAATCGGTTGACGATTTCAATAAAGCGTAAGTGATTTCTCGATACGCTAGTGCATATGTTTGAACTTCTGAATATGGGTCTGTGTGATTAGCAAGTGTTCTGATCACCATTTTGTGTTTAGCTTTGCTTTACTTACTGTGACATGGGTTTGGAACTTCGTTGAAAGGTGGCTTCATTATGCTTTTGGAGATCTTAAACGATGCATTGTGTGTTTTCCTCCGTAATTTTTTTTTTTTTGGTAAATGATGCATTTTATAACCAACCAATCAACAAATCATCAGGGATAACCCTTCTAAACTGATGAACTATTCAAGGCAAAACCTACAGCAAACTATGAGAAACAAAAAAAAAATGTCATCTACTAGGATGGATTGCCCAGAATTCTATTTGAAATATTCCAAATCTTGCAGAGCCTTTGGTTCTCTGCTGAGTTTGGGAGAAGTCTCCAAGTGCAGGCTCGAAGTCTCACGTCATCCTCTATGCAGGCAAAAACACCATCAGGACTCTTTGGTCTTCCACCAAACACCTTAGAATTTCTCTCAAGCCAAATGCAGTAAACTCCCGCAGCCAAAGAAAGTTTGAAAAGCAGAACTCTAAAGGAGTTACCTTCGCAGAAGCCCATAGCCCAATTCAATTCAGCATCCTATTTTCCAGCACTTGTTTGAATCTGAAATCTGTTTAGAATTGACTCCCAAATCTGTTTAGAGTAATGGCAGTCGAAGAAGACATAATTGATAGTATCTTCATGCTGTAAACAAAGAACACAGTAAGGGTCAATTGGCATGCCCCACCTCAGGAACCTATCTTTAGTGGCAAGCTTTCGAAGACAGGCAATCCAAACTATAAATGCCCATTTGGGAACATTTTTCGAGAACCAAACAAGAGTAGACCACTGCACCTTGGGATTCCTGTTCCTAAGTTTCCCAAGTGTGTTTGGTTGAGTAATTGCCAGAAGGTGAAATAGTCCAAATTATCAAATCCTCAGAGTCCCCAAGTGAAATAAGAGAACCAGGGGTAGAGGATTGAATTTGTTGAGTGATGCTTTTGCGAGGTCTCAGCCAATGTCAAACGCCGTTCTCAATGACAGAACCAACTTTGTCAAAAAGGGAGGAGTCCATATTAGATAAAATCCTATCATCAAAGAGCTTGTAGAGAGGGCCTTTAGGGTGCCAATTATCTAGCCAAAGGAAAGTGGCCTGCCCATTTCTACTGCCCCAAGTCTCTTAACTTCATCAACTTTCTTATAGTTCACGAGCAGTCATGAGGAATAGGCATGTACCAAAAGTTGTGGCTTTTAATAATGTAGCTGTGAACCCATTTGAACCCATAGAGTGTCTTCCTTTCTGTTTAGGGCCCAAGGATGATGAGAGGCCTTGTTCCACATTTTTAAGGACTTGAATCCCAAACCTCCTTCAGATTTTGGGGAGCAAACAGCCATCCACTTTACTTTATCCCCTGTCTTCTTGAGGTTAAGACCAGACCTAAGGAATGTCCTAAGCAAGGTTTCCACTTCTTTCATAATTCTTTGAGGAAGGATGAACAAAGAGCACCAAGAAGTCTGCATGCTGAATAGAACGGACTGGATTAGCAATGCTCTCCCCCCAAAAGACAGAGATCTGTTTGCCCAACTAGCTATCCTTTGCTGGGTTTGTTCTTTTAACAGTACAAAATCCTCATACTTCAACCTTGTAGAGATTAGGGGCACTCCTAGGTACTTCACAGGTAATGAGCCTTCAGGGATTGGAAGAATCCTAAGAATGTCAGCCTTCGTCTCATTACTAACCCCAGGGAAGAAAATTTGACTTTTCTGCAAATTTGGTCTCAGCCTTGGAGAGTGATAGAATTCACCCAAGCCCTCCTTAATGATCCCAAGAGAAGGGCAGTTAGCTCCAGCCAACAGAAATAAGTCATCAACAAAGGCAGGCAGTCCTCTGTAATTTGCTGTTGATAGTGTGTTTTTCGTGTGTTTATTTGGTAGAGACATGTGATTCTTGTTAGTTCAGTGGTGACAAAAACGTACAGAAAATCTAGTAATATACAACTGTATAGCTGAGAGTTTATTGGGCTTGGCTTATTTTGTTTTATTGAGCTCTACTTACTCGCAAATTTAGGTGATTTTTTAATATTTTGATTTCGTACTAATGACTTAGTGCACACAATAATAAAAAAACAAAATTATATGTAAAAAATACAAAGTTTTAGTACATTTTTTTTTAACCGAGTGGTCGCCCTTCATCTGATGGTAGAGTTGCTCAACGCAATGATGTAGGTCAGGACAAGACGAATGGTTTTTAGGATTCACGGAACTGTCATTGATCGTAAGTCGGGTTTTGTTTGGTATGTAGTTTGATGAGGTATTGATGTGATGAGTCAAATGAAACACTGGTAATCACGCTCCTGTTCCCGGTTATGATTTGTTGCATCCTTATCGGTTCAGTTTTTTATGCTAGTTTATTACCTTTGTTTGTGTAAGTTTATTCTGCATCTCTTTTTTTTCTTTTTCTTTTCTGTTTTGTATATTTCTTTGTCATGCATGCACCATTATTTCCCATTGGGTATTTTGCAGCCTTGAGATTTATAATGCAATATACTCCCGTAACTCCTCTTTACAATTCTTATTTTCTCTCTTAGGTTTCCTATTGTAGAGCCCGATCCTGGACATACAAAACTCCGCATCTCAAAGGAAGGGTTGGAGGCATTCCAGAAAATAACAACTCCGATTGCTGCTGTTGCTGTAAGCTTGAGCTTGACTTCCCTGAACACTTATTTATCTCCAATTTACTTGGCCAATTATCATATAAAAGAGCATAATACGTTGTCACTTCTGACTTCACAAATTCAAAAGACATCTGTAAAATCTAGGATACACATTGTGCCTGATCATAAAATTGGAGAAATTAACTTATGCGTGAGAGACTTTTATATTAGCTCATTCTGTCTTTGGGTAAATATTTCCTCACTGATTTATCATGCGCACATGACTGCGTATAGTCGTCTATGTAATTATTTGTGCATGTCTCCTCTGGAAAACAAATTTTATTCAGGGAAATTTTGTTTTGTGCAACCATTCGCTTGCTTCTTACGACTCTATTTTTATGGGTGTTCTATTAATCAGGTAATTGGTCCATATCGCTCTGGGAAATCATTTCTGCTTAATCAACTTCTCTCCCTTTCTTGTTATGAAGGTGATTAAACCTCTGCTACTATTAGTTTGCAGTTGTTACCGATGATGTTTTAGCATAAGATGTTTTTTATTCTATCTTATTTCCTGAGTTTTGAAATCTGATGTCCTTGCAGGGTTTGGTGTTGGGCACATGCGTGACACGAAGACAAAAGGTAGACGAAGATATTATCACAATGTGCCTGATCTAAAAGCAACCACTCATTTACAGAATTAGTAACGGGTCTTGCATTGCACTTCTTACAGGGGTTTGGGTATGGGGAACCCCTGTAGAAATGGAAATTGATGGAGTAAAGACTTCTGTCTTCTACCTTGATACGGAAGGATTTGAAAGCGTTGGGAAGTCAAGCGTATATGATGACCGGTAACGCTAAAGTCACTAGATGGTCTTTAATCTTCTTTGATGGCTTTAGGTAATTGTTGGTCCTCTTTTCTGATTCTTGCTTTGCAGGATTTTTGCCTTGGCAACTGTACTGAGCTCCGTGCTTATCTATAACCTTCCCGAGATGGTTTCTCTCTCTCTCTCTCTCTCTCTCTCTCATTGTCATGACACGGGCAGGCAAAATTGGGAATTTTAGTGTATGTAAGAAAGTTCTGGTACTATGGAAACCAAACTACAACTTTTTCTGTTCGACTATAGTTTGTCTGAGCATAGAGTAGGAGCTACTTTGGTCCGTACAAATTCTTTACAATCAAATGCAACATTGGAGTCTTCCAAGTTTTATGTCCCTATAACTGATTTTAGGGTTGCCTCTAACTAACTTAAGGTTTTAAGATCAAGGTGATGGATGTGACCTTTATCTATGCTTTCAGCTAGGGGAATTGACTTTTTCCTTCAAATAAGTTTATTTGGTAGAACGCAGAAAAGAAGTACAAAAAAATGCTGAATCAAGTATAATGAGATCAGCAAGGTAATTTGCAAAATGTCCTCTACTTTGATGGACAATTACAATAATTTGAGATAAAATGATGACAGCAGCAACCTACGTATGTAGTAGCAAACTTGCAAGACTCGGTAGGAAGCGTCATTAGTTTGTGACTACTTCCCGAAATTTCCCTACAAAATAACTAATTAAGTGAAACTTCCCCTATCTCAAGTACTGTATGTTGGCGAGTGTTTAGAATGACTTAATCTAAACTTGTTTTATGAGACCTAACAATGTATTTTTTGGAATTTAAGCAGAAAATAGAATGGATGACTGTTTAAATAGCTCCAGCTGGTCAATACAGTTGTGGTACTTCTCATCTTGTCTTTGTATGGATGGAACGTTCATTGCTGTATTACAACGAAAATCCTGGAACTATGTTTCTTTGCTTTGATGTTGATCAACTGTCATTTAAGCCCACGATTAGCCTTTAAATCATCTGATATGAGTTATTTTGGGGTATTCTTGTTTAGATCCGTGAGGCTGACATATCTCGGCTGTCATTTGCTGTTGAACTTGCTGAAGAATTCTATGGAAGGTCTGTAATTCTGACATGATAATGGAACAACTTGCTTCATGTTGTTTTCTGTAATGGCATTTTCACTTTTCATGCATTTGATTCTTCAATTTACAGCAAACACTAACTCATTTGTTGTTTCGTCTGCAATTGTTGTGGAAATAGAGTCAAGGTAATCTCCATACCACTTTTTAAATACATTCACAATGGTAAAAGAACACATAATTTTTCCCCAAATCTTTGGATGTTTTTACTGCCTGAGTGCCTGGATATTTTTGCAGGGGAAAGATGTCGCCTTTGAACCAGCTAAGCTGTTGTGGCTTATCCAGCGTGATTTTTTACGTAAGTTTGCATATGACTTGCAAGGATATTCTTTTTCCAGGGTGGTAACAAGAGTTTCTTCCAAAAGTTTATTCCTACGATTTGTTTTCCCTTTATTCTTTTACTTCACATTAGTCCAGAATACTATAGAATCATTTGATATGTCATGCCTCAGTTCAGATGGAGTTTGACATTTTTTCGGGATTTTTCCAGAAGGTAAATCTGTGCAAGAAATGGTTGATGAAGCTCTTCGACAAGTACCTAATCATGATGGTTAGTTTCTCACATACCTGTATCTACAGACAATAAGAGTTCAACTTATGCTGATGCGTCAATACAACAAAGTTTGATTCTGGGTGCTTTTTATGACTGCAGGAGACAAAAATATTGATCAGGTATTTTTCTGTCCCTACTTTGATTTATCAACAACACATACTAAGACATTTCAAGGAAATTGAAGTTACCCTATTTTTTATTTTGTGTCAGGTTAACCAGATCAGGGATTCTTTGGCTATCATGGGTGATAACAGTACTGCTTTTAGCTTACCTCAAGTATGGGTTCTCCTCCTTGCTTAACGATTCTCCCCTTTCCTAATGATTTGGTAGTCTGCTGGGCAAAATTTGAACCTGGGCAATAATGCGTCTCAGCGTTCTTGTAAAGAGATCTGTTGAAGCAAATGCGTAGCTATTGCACACGGACTCTTAACCAATGTGTTAGGGGAATGGAGAATGTCCAATGGTGGAGTTATGTTAGGGCAAGTGGGTCCCCATGGACTTTCAGAAAAGTCAATCTTGGTGCTTATAAAGGAAAGTGCTTTCAAAGTTGCCTCATCATAATTATGAGATTGCCCAAATTAGGACAGTCCACGTACCAACAAACGAAGTGGTGGCAAGAGTGAGAGCTTCTGTAAATTGACTTACAGAAGTCAGATCCAAAACTTAACTTTCATATTTTTTTGTACAACAATTTACTCACAAAAGATTTTACTCCAATGTTGTCCAACGAAATACAAATACCAAAATAGGAAATATTTTCGGTTAAACGTTGAAACAAACAGAGCTGTATCGTGTACCTTTTTCTTGTGATAAATTGCTTTAAGAATTACTTTTTGTTTTGATTTGCAAATGCATATTCTTTATCACTTTGCCTCAGGTTGGTCTTATATCCAGTTTGAACTTGTAAACAGCCTCATCTCCAGAGGACCAAGCTTTGCGACATGAAAGATGGTGAGCTTGACCCGGCGTACATTAAGAAGAGAGAGGAGCTGAAAGAACTTGTTACTTCTATTATCCGTCCGAAGATTGTGCATGGTAAACCTTTAAGTGGGAAAGAGTTCGTATCTTTTTTGGAGCAGGTGACTTTCTGCAATCCTCAATGATTTTGGATTACAGATCTTATGATTTATATTGAGAATGAATGAACTTCCTGCTAATGATGGGAGCCAAGAGAAAGCAAATAGGTTTCTAAATCCTCTCATCCTTTGCACCTTCTTTCTCTATCAAACCATGGTTTGTGTCAGATTCTTGAAGCCTTGAACAAAGGAGAGATTCCATCAACGGGCTCTCTCGTGGAAGTTTTCAATAAGGGCATTCTGGAGCGATGTCTGAAATTATACAGTGATAGGATGGCTACGTTAAGTTTACCCTTCTCAGAGGAGTCTCTGCAAAAAAGCAATGAAGGTTTTAGAGAAGAAACAATGAAAGTTTTTGATGAACATCATTTTGGTCGGCAACATGCAGAGAGATCAGTTGAAAAGCTGGATGAAGAAATTGAGAAGGTATGGATCATGCTCAAAACCAGTTACTGGAGTAAAATGGATTTGCAAAATCAATTGTTTAGTGGGTGGTGTAATTAAACACTTCTTCGAATTGGATTTTGTCAAAATGTAACAATTGATATGCTTTAGATACTTGACTAAATCGTATGGCATCCGGTTGTCTGAGATTTTGTTGCATTGCAAAGTTAGAACGCTTTCTGGAAAGTTAGGGGAATGTTGTTCAGTCTTATAATCATCCATCCAGATGTTATGGATGTTTAAATAAACCATCTCCAAGTTTCTTTGCTGTTGCTGATCACAAAAAAAGAGAGGTTCTTTGCTGTTTGTCGAGGTTGGGGGTAGAAATGTTTGGAAAACCATCTCATAATGATAGAGCCCTGTTGGGTGTTTGAATCTCAAATGCTAAAGCGTCCACTTTATAACTGGAAATTCTCCGCAGGTGTATAAGAATTTTGTTTTGGCAAATGAGTATCAATCTTCGAAGTTGTGTGAGGCACTGTATATCATGTGTGAGGACAAGATGGATCAGCTTCAAGTCTTGAAACTTCCTTCAATGGCAAAATTTAATGCAGGTTTCCTCCAATGCAACCAAAGTTTTGAGAGGGAGTGTGTTGGACCTTCTAAAAGCAGTTATGAGCATCGGATGACCAAGGTTTGCATTTTCGTAGGTTCTTTTATTGTTCTGGTTTCTGCAAGCGTGCATCTTTTAAATATGCAACAATTGTTTCGAATTGTCAGAAAGCAATAACAGGACTACTTTATTTTCTTCGGAACATTGATTCGATTAATGTAGTTCATTTCCATGTGGTGTCTGAACTCTACTTATTTTTTGTTACCTTTCTTACTCTCCATATGATCTACTCTGAGTATGATATTATTTAAATACCTGCAGATGATGGGGAAATCAAAATCTTTGTTTATAAAGGAATACAATCACAGGCTCTTCAATTGGTTGGTAGCGTTCTCTCTTGTGATGGTAGTGGTGGGTCGCTTTGTAATAAAGTTTATTATGATCGAGATTGGGGCATGGATACTTTTCATCTTCTTGGAGACATACACTCGGATGTTTTGGTCAGCAGAGTCTCTTTACTACAACCCGGGTTGGCATTTTATTGTCGCAGCTTGGGAAAACCTTGTTTACAGCCCTCTCCTTGATTTGGACAGGTAGAGAACTTCATTCTATGCTCCTCCAAATCATTTTAATCTCTTTTTTGGATGAACTTGAAGACAGCTTGAATGATGTGCCTACATTGCATTTTAACTTGTTTCACACATCCACTACAGAATGGAGTTTTGTGCTGTTACTGGCATTTCTCTCGGTTATGGTTTCGTTCTCTTCATAGTTCATACTAATGCATTTAATAGTTTTAGATGTCATGAGAAGCCAGAATTCCTTCATTGTAGATCATTTACTCTTTACTTTCGAACCAAGGAAAATTTTATACTTCAGATTTGACAATACCTCATTCAATGCCAAAAAGATGGAGAAAAATAAGTTACATGACATTGATTTGTAGAATAGGTTGTGGTCATCGTATTGAAGTTAAAAGCATTGCTGGTTCTTCCTTTTCATTTCCTTGTCGAGACAGGTGGGCTCTTCCCGGTGGTGCTGTCGTGGCAATGCTGGTGCTTTACTGGAGATGTTATGGGAGGTGGAAACATGGCTCCAGTTGGCTTTTACCTTTGTACAACAATCACATAGGTCGGCAGAGATCAGACTAGAGGGATATTGTATTGGCTCATTCTTTGAGAATCGATTCTCTTGCTACATTCATCTATACACTTCGGCGAGCTCTTCCTTTCTATATGAGAAGCACACCTAGGCCACTTGCATTTTCAATTCTCATTCGATGCACTTAAAATGAGGACTGAAAACGCGAAGGGGTGAGATGAGAATTCGTCGAGATTCACAACTGTTTGTGACTGTAATTTGTCTCTCACAACTGTAATTTTTCTGTTTGTCTGTAATTTGTACTATTAAACTTGTTCATATTACATTCATTGTGTATACTGTCAAGAGAGAATAATTGTGTAAAACGATGGTTCGATTAAGTTCAAACGTGAATCGCGCAGTCTTCAGGCATCCGGGCTGTCTCATTAGCTAGCCAGGACCAGATCAGCTGGGACCCGGGGGGCGTGCTGTCCCTTAAGGGACAGCATGCATGTTAACCCCATACAAGTCGTCCGTGCTCGGCGATCAACGGCCCAGATAAGTTCGGTAATGAACGGTGCAGATCTATTTTGGTCCAAACAGGTTTGGGTCGTTGATCGCCGAGCACGGACGGCTCGGATGGGGTCAGCATGCATGTTGCCCCTTAAGGGACAACACCATCCCCATTCCGATCAGCTGATCAGTTTTCGACAATTTTCTACGGGGTTGTTTCAGATCAGGTTGGTTACATGACACACAGAAAAATTATGAACAGGATTTGAGACCTTCAGCCAGCCAAATGGTAATTGTGGAAGTACCAAATGGTTAAATTTTGATTGTTAGTATTCTACCGAGAAAACTAGTGGATAAGAAACAAACTTCTCGCTTAAGATTCCGTTCACTTGTCAAGAAATTTATACATGAAAATTATTCTTGAGAAAATTGTAGTCTACGCATAGTAAAGGAAAATAAAAAAGTAGTATTTCTCTACATGTGTTCATTTGATAATTGAAATTTAGGAAAATTTAAAAATATTATCGGAAACTAGTTAAAAACAAAAAATTTAGTTAAAAACAAAATTTCTTCAAAATCTTGTTTGTTTTGCTGAATGAGTTTGGAGGAAAAACTAGTCATAACGAGAAACGTTAGAAATATGAGTCCCGCAACTTTCTTGACAAACGGGCCAAACCAAATAATGTCTCATCTTCTTTTATAAACGGTAATGTCTTTTGTTTTTTCCTTGAGAACAAAAAATTTTGGGTATGGAAATATCTTAGTTGCAATTTTTACACTCTTTTGTTTATTTATTTACTTAATGTTCAAAAACAAATTGGGGGAAATTAAAAAAATGTGAAAATCAATTCTTTTGATCCGGGAAAAAATTTGAAATTCTGGTACTTTTATTTTAGTGTGATTTATTTATTATGACGCAAAAGCAACAAGATTTCAATCTACGGACAAAAATGGGAGGAACACGAGCCAATTTTTCAATAGCGGGTACCTTGTGGTACCCGTGCGCGCAATGTGGACCGTTCATTTCGGTTTTGGACGGTTCGGATTATTGAGAGAGAAACAAGAGAGAGAAAGAGGAGAGTGAGGGTTTCGATCTGAGCTGTTCAGTATATTTTTGGACGGTTCGGATTCAATGTTTGGGTACCATGTAGGCTCGGCCACGTGGTACACATTTTTTTTTTGAACTGACGTGGTACACATTTGGTATCCAATTTTTTTTAGAGAACACAATCATTCGGATACAACAAAACCAATTGACTTTTTAGAAACAGAGCTGTCACAAGTCAACAGTTGGACTCTAACTTCACTGCAAAACCCTAGCTTGTCCAAAACCCTAATCCCCCTCTCTCTCTCTCTCTCTCCAAATCAACGATGGACGCTCACACCACACGCCTAACCGCCCCAGTCCGTTCACGCAGCTCCCAATCCCCCTCCCCCTCTCACTCCGCCTCGGCCTCCGCCACATCCTCCCTCCACCACCACACCCGCACCAAACTCCCCCCCACCTCCGACGCACCTCCTCCCTTCCCCTCCCCCTTCTCCGACAACACCACCACCACCGCCCTCACATCCAACGACGACCTCGACAGCATCAGCGCCCGCGGCCGAGGCTCCGACTCCGATGAAGACGAGTCCGAGGAGGAAGAAGAAGAATACGACGATTCGTCCATGCGGACTTTTACGGCATCGAGGCTGGGAAATAATGCCGAGAGGAATTCGAATACGAAGATTAAGACTGAGAATTCAGTGAAGGTTGAGCCTTCTGAGGTTGGGAAAGACGGTGGGGTAGGGGTTAGTGCTGGAGTTAGTCAGGTGCCGGGTATTGTGGTGAAGGAGGATACAGGGAAGAATATATTCACGGAGAATATGCAGACTAGTGGTGCTTATAGTGCTAGGGAAGAGAGTTTAAAAAGAGAGGTAAAATCCCACTCAATTCTTTTACTGCTCCCTTGGATTGAGGGATTTGATAAGAGAAGAAAATAAAGGATTGGAGTTTTTTTGCCAAATTACTCATTGGTTTAATTGTTGTGGTTTTGCATTGGTGAATGTTGATATAATTTGCAGAGTTGAGAGGCTGTGCATCGTTGTATTTGTGTTACTTACACAAGGATCTGTTTTTCTTTGGAATTTGACAGGAGGAAGCTGGAAGGCTGAAGTTTGTATGTGTTTCAAATGATGGTATTGATGAGCATATGGTTTGGTATCGATTCTTTTTCTTTAGAATACATGATGAATCTACGTCTTTTCTAAGATTTAATATGTGCAGCTGTGCAAGCTTTCTCTTAATTGTTGTTCTTAAACTTAAAAACAATCAAGTAGGCCTAGATGTTCAATCAGTGATAAAAATAGCAGTGCATATAGATGGAGTTATTTTATTTCTCCGTATCTGGTTTCCTCAGGTTGATAGGACTGAAGAATATATTTGGCAGGCAGCTGCCTAATATGCCCAAGGAGTACATTGTTCGCCTATTAATGGACAGGTATGCCTTTTGAAGTCTTCCTTTGTGTATTAAAGTAGTTAGCAGTATTTAAAAGTTATGTTGCAAATGGATTGTGGCATTGTGCTTTGGTCCAAATGTTTGTCTTTTCCCCCAAAAAAATTATTAGTAATGCGTCATATTTTTTTCATAAGCCAAGTGACATAGTCCCTTCAATGAGTCAAATACTCATTTAAGTGTTTGTATTGACTCATGATACGGGGCTGATCTGGGATTTGATGCTTTCTGCCACTATTATGCACCATTTCAGGCTCTCTGGTCGTTTGGTTGTATTAATGCGTTAGCGGTACTCTGATATACTCAACCTATTGGCTGATGCAGGAACCATAAATCTGTTATGGTTATCAGGCGTAATCTGGTCGGTGGTGGTAATCTGGTCGTTGGTGGCATAACGTACCGCCCATATGTCAGGTAACATGTACATTTCTTGCTTTAATTATTTTGACTTTATTCTTCTTTTTCACACACTTCTTCAAAAGGTTCAATGCTTTAATTAGTTTTTACCAATATGCTTAGGAAGAAGGCGTGTTTGGTAGATTTCTATTACTGCTGGCAACATGATAGGCTGATATTTGAATGAAGTTACCCTTTTTTACTTGATTGTTGACTTGTAGTCAATTCTCACCGCACTATACATAGAGTAATCACATGATAAGTGAATCAGTGAGCCATTCCCAGATCTATCTGGTTGATCTTGTATTCTGATTGTTACATTTAGTGTTTAACACACTTATAAATTTTTTTTCTGAACTGCGAAGAAAATTTTCAATAATCATGAAGATCAAAAGATGAAAATATTACAATAGGAAAAGAAATGCATTGAGAGAGGTTCGAAGATTGCAAAGACTATTCTACTGTTGCTACTCGCAAGTACAAAACCTAACACTTTTATATTTTGGATAGGAAGTAAGTGAAATTTAGAGTTTCCATTAATATTCGCCATATAGTTTTTAGCCATGTAATATACCTCTTTTGCTTCTCCACTGACTAAAAACTTTGGATTGCCCTAGCCAAAAGTTTGGGGAGATAGCTTTCTGTGCCATCACAGCAGATGAACAAGTAAAAGGTTATGGCACAAGACTGATGAATCACTTAAAGCAGCATGCTCGTGATGTTGATGGATTAACTCACTTTCTAACTTATGCTGACAATAATGCTGTGGGGTACTTTATTAAACAGGTATGATCTCTTTTTCCTCGTAACATGTGGTGTTTTTCATGCATATGGGAATTTCAAATGCTCAGTTTGGCATCAGTTTTTTGGGAATTTCAAATGTTCATTTTAGCATCAGTATGTTGGGAATTTAAAATGTTCAGTTTAGCATCAGTATGTGGGGAATTTTAAATGTTCAGTTTAGCATCAGTTTGTGGGGAACTTCAAATGTTCAATTTTGTTTGTACCTCTCTAGTGTAAAGATGGTAAGATTATCGCCAAAGGCCGCATGGAATTTGATCTATTCGATGGTAAAGAGTGTCCTCTGGGTTCTGATTACAAGGGGGTCTTCCTTATAAAGCTTCATTAACCAATTGCACTCAATTAAAAAGAGAGGCCAACCCTAAGGGATTGGCCTAGTGGTCAAGGCTTGGGACTTAGGGGTTTGCTCCCTCCTAAGGTCTCAGGTTCGAAACTTCGTAAGTGTTATCAACTCCTTTGGGACCAGTCCATATGGAGCTTTGCTCTAGCTTTAAATGGGGGCCCCGCTAGTCGACGGTGGGATTGGACTCCCAGGATTAGTCGAGGTGTGTAAAAGCTGGTCCAGACACTTGTTTATCAAAAAAAAAAAAAGAAGAGAGGGATTATGCAGTGGAGTATATTTTGCCATCTGAGGGATTTATGATTGAGGTGCGAGTGTTGGCTGCTACTTGATAAAGGGGTGATATCGTCCTGCTTGGCAGTTGCTTTGGTAGCTTTTCGTAGACCATTCCTACTCATCTGTTGTGGCTATGTGTCTATGACTAGAATCCCTTATTAATATTTGATACAATTGCTAAGCCAAGACTACAGGGCCTATAAAAGAGTGAAATTTATAACCACCGTTCCCTTCCTTGTCAATCTAAGACTCCTAGGACTCCAATTGGATTCTTCAGAATCCGGATGGGGATTCTGGGGTAAAAGTTTCTGGACATAAACTGTGACTTAGCATGACTCTCTTCTCTTGATGCTTGCTGTACAAGGGAAGAAGCTGGGTGGGAAGGAATAAAATGATGTTTTTACCCTTGAATGACTTAGAAATGTTTCTTATATTGTCCGGTCAACAATCTTCTAATCTTCTCAATCGAAGCATGCAACTGTCCTCCACCAATATACGTTGACAACAGCTGCTTGCTGGGAAATAAGGGTCATTTCTATTTTGGTAGCTTTATAATATCTATTTGCTAACCTTATTTCCGCAGAATTTTCTTGATCTGTACTATGTGGAATGGAATACCTTCAGTGTATGTTATGTAGCTACTTTTTTAATCGATTTGTAGGGCTTTACAAAAGAGATTCACTTGGAGAAAAAACGTTGGCACGGGTATGTTTTGAAAAATGCTAATTAAACTGTTTATTGATTTTTTTTGCATGAAGTAACTTTAGAAGGCCTTAGGTTATTGTATTATGATTGTGATAAGATGCTGCGTTTTTACTAAGAAGGTAGAAAATGTAGAATCTTTATTTGAAGCAACTCTCATCAGTTTGTCACTTTATGCAATGCATATTTATGGAATTTTGGCGTAATAATGTTGCAATTATTTTCTGCCTTGGATTCGTGCTTACTTTTCATGGATGGATCAGAGGAAGGAGAAGTTAAAGACATTTTGTTTTTCTTTTGGTCTTTAAGTGACATATAGCAAATTAAGTCTCTAAAATAGACGTGCATACGTAATGGTTTTTGAAATCGAGCCTTGTACTCGGGTAAGATTTCACCAAACTTTGGTGACAAAGGAATCATAATCTCACTTCTAGTACCTAATAGTTTCGTATGCATGTACTCTCCCATTTGTCAGCAGTATGGCTCACCCATCCGTCCATGGTCTCTCAGGTCGGCGGGTAATAGTACTCTGTTTTCCTACCAAAGATGGATCTGAGATGCAGTTCTTAGGGTTGAGGGAGGGAGGGGTGGGGGGAGGAGGGTTACCAATACAGAGTCACACGAATATCTAGGTGGAGGAGACATCTTCACAAATATTAGCTGCTCTTGCTTGCCCTAAGCAGGAGCAACTGCAAAATTAATTTTTGAGCCCTAATATTTCTTTTTTCCTGTATGCATTTCTTAGGGTTGCATTTCTTTTTTGTTCTTCATGATTTGTTGTTAAGCATTTTTTGTGTGTTTCAGCTATATTAAAGACTACGATGGAGGTATTCTTATGGAATGCAAAATGGATCCTAAGCTTCCGTACACTGATATATCAACTATGATACGCCGTCAGAGGCAGGTAAGATAAATTTGCTCAGGCAATGATCCATTGATACTTGAATGTGGTGTTGAGTGCATACCACTACATACACAATTTGTAAGTAATCAATCCAAGATTCCAATGGAAAAGCTGTCGACATACTTGTATTGCAATGGTTTAGCATATTCAGTGCAAGGTGATTTCAGCGGAAGAAGATAAAATATTAGTTGTAATTGTTATCCTTCCTTTTGTCATCTTTTGTAATGGCAGGCAATTGACGAAAAAATAAGGGAGTTATCAAATTGTCACATTGTCTACTCTGGAATCGACTTTCAGAAGGTATATATCCTCATCAGTTACTGTTATCTTGAGGCTCTTGTGCCCTTCAGATGAATTGCTTATCTCTTGCATGTTTGTTTACTTGATAAATGTTTCGTTTTGTTGAGAGTGAAGAACCAAAGACGGCAAGGCGAGGGACACATTTTGTTATTTTTTGGAAAAATTAAGTCAAAATGGAACTATGCCTTGTCATACTTCGTCAAAATAGAAGTAAAAAAAAACATTAAGCCTTTTTTTTGAACCCTATGTTACAATGCTATCAACCATTTACTCGTGCTTTAATCTTATGAATGTTGCTTTTCTCTAACTTTGAGGAATGATTTTAATTTTTAAAGGAAGATGCTAGAGCGTCTCTTACTTTTAAGCCCTTCCTGCAAAACCTTGAAGCCTTCTGAATTATTATGAGTACTACGTTGGGACTGTGATGCGATTTATTCATGATTTACTTAAATTGGGTTTCTTGTTTTTACTTATCATTTTACGAGGTTGACTGGGGTATCCCTTCACTCCCTTTATATCACGTACAGTTGTTCATGGTTGTTTTATCTCGGAATGCGTTAATTTTTGTGGCTGTTGTAGGATACCTGAACTAAACTAACACCTGAATCCTTCGTCTCACGTTTCACTCAGCACAGAAATCCTCAACCCCAAATGTAGTAACAGCTGAACAACTTTAGTTTTATGAGCTGAACTGAATTAGCCCGTAAACTGTCCAATTACTGGTCAATTTGATTTTACTGTTTAACCAGGGACTGTAGCATTTTGGGGTTTCTTGGATATGGTAACATTTTTATGATTAAGATATGGTGTGTTCATGTGTGCTCAGTGCTAGTTCTGACCATTACTTTTCTTATGCAGAAAGAAGCTGGTATTCCCAAAAAAATCATCAAAGTTGAAGATATTTCTGGCTTGAGTATGTTCCCCATGCTTTCAAATCGTCATATACTTATATCAAGATTTTATCTAATTTTGGGACAGAAGGTGATATCCCCTTTCCTTGTTGCTTGTGCTGTTTATCCGTCATAAATTCCTTAAATCATAAATGGTGATCAAGGAACTTTCATGCCTTCATAAATAAAGCGGATTCGAGGGTTCCCGGTATTCACAGGAATGAACCCACTTCTTGAGACCAGGCATGCAGCTTGGTGGCTGCACTGCGCCCTTTCCTCTTTTGGTGGAGATGGTGTATGCTTCTATATTGTTGTTCCCTGAACTCTGCAACCTTAATAGAAACTCCTTTCACTGGGAAGGGAGTGAACCTAGAAACAGAATGTGTTTCCATGAAGTTTTTGTACTAATGGAGTACTAATTTGAAGTTGGTGGTGATCTTGCTCATAGGGGAGGCTGGGTGGACACCTGATCAATGGGGTCATTCCCGATTTAAAACAGTAAATGCTTCTGGAGACCTTGCCTCAAACCAGAAATCTTTGACTCTATTCATGCGCAATCTTCTGAAGGCAAGTTTGAGATTCTTTCATTTCTTCTCTTACCTTGCTTTTATTTGGACAAAAGTGACTTGCATCAAAAATTTTGAATTTTGTGAAGTCCACCTAAAATCGGAAAGTACTCTTAGATATATTCTGTTATTGACTTCACTAAATTGTAGTTGCAACTGAAGAAGAAAAACATGATAATGGTTCTCATGGCTGCATGCGCTGACCGTAGTTAAGATTGATTACATTTTCTCAAGGATGCTGCTGTACTGATGTGGTTTGTCCATTTTATACGCTTATACCTGTTTCTCACAACAACATATGTTTCAGTATTTTATCTGACCCCACACCCCAAACATATGCAGTTTGGCCGCATCTATTCATATTGCTCATAGCTACATGAGTTTCAGTAGTTTTCGCAGAAGCCTCCACATGTGGATAATAATCCCAACCGCAGCTTTTCTTCTATTTAAAACTTTTAGGTCATTGTAAGAACGAGGGACTGATTAGCCAATACATATACATATCAAAGTTTGAGTAGGATTTGTCTTGTAGATTAGTGGAATGCAAAGGGACAGGATTCAACGTGGAGGAAGCTGTTGTTGGTTTTCTCATGTATGGGGAAACATGTAGACATCACGTTAATCTTCGTTTTAATGTGTATTGCTTCCTCTCTTTTCCAGACACTCACCAACACTAGTTTAAATTCCGTTTCTGCCTTCTCGTCAGTTATAATTTCCTCTACTTATCAACAGTCTTCAATCATAGGCAATGCATGATCATCCTGATGCTTGGCCATTCAAAGAACCAGTTGATCCACGCGATGCTCCTGACTATTATGACATCATTAAAGATCCCATGGGTAAGGATAGTGGTCGTCATTCTGCAACCTACGTTATTGGTTTCTTTCTGTTGAGCAATGAATGGAGACCTACTGACTAATTGAGTTAATTGCATTGCTATTGCTGATGATATGCTTTTCAGTTACGAAAATGTTTATCTTGTTTGCATCAAATGAATTTCATGTCCCCGTACTAGTTTTGGAGTTCCAAATCCTCCCATGATGGCAGCAAAATATGTTATCGAAGTGTTGAAATTCCGTCTTGTGTGAAAGTTCATTCAACCTGTGTAACACTTCGTGAGAGGTTTATGAATAGAAAACATAGAACATCAAGCAGTTACTTATGGATCGAGGAAAACCTGAAAGATAAAGAAAGAAACTATCTACAGATTTGTTTGGACATACCTGAACTGTAAATACTTTGGAAGTTCATTTCAGTGTTTATCCTCGCCGCCAGTGACCTATCTCAACAGGGATATTGGATATTACAGTGTAATACACGACACTGGGTTCGAAGAAATGCTCTAATAACCTAAACAAGTCAAGACTATAACTGTATTCCACCATACTGGAAATGACCTCTACATTGTTGTGTTGGTGGTTACATGAAGTGCCCATGGCTTCTTGAGGTCTTAGTTATCGAAACAGTTGGATCATGATTCACGGATGCCAAATGGAATATCCTGCCAACTCAAAAGCCATAACATGATTATGTCAAAATGGTCGGTCACTTCACCTGTATCCTTGTTTATCAGTGTCTTACATTCTAGAATTTTTTTGGGTCCAAGTTCCGTTTGTACATTTTGTATTGAAATTGTGATGCTTGGGTGGATATTCCTGAAGATTTGAAAACAATGTCGAAGCGCGTGGAGTCGGAGCAATATTATGTGACTTTTGAGATGTTTTTTGCGGATGTGAGGAGGATGTTTGCCAATGCACGCACGTACAACTCTCCTGAAACAATCTACTATAAATGTGCAACCAGGCATGGTGCTCTAATCCCTGTCTCTTAATTGTATTCATACTGTCCGACGGTTGTTGATATAATTGAAGACCAATAATGAAAGATTGTAGTTCTCATCTTTGAATGGTTATTGTGCAGGTTGGAAACCCATTTCTCGACCAAAGTTCAAGCTGGTACCAAAATCCAGCATTGATAAACTTGGCAGTCGCGAAAAGTATATACCTTGAGCTGCAATTGCATGTAAACTAAGGGTTCCTTGCTCCTTTATAGTTGAATTGTAATATTTACCTTTTTGGTATTGAAGTATTGATCTCATGCAATGTATTGTATTAATTTGGCTGGTGTTTTTTTAATTCCGGCCATATTTGTTTCAAATGTTTGCTAGACCAGATCAAACATCTTCTATTCGAGACGATAATAAGTTCCGTGATACATGTCATGGTTGTCATCTTGGGTTGGTTTCACTGCTTTTTTCATGGTATGGAAACTTCCCAAGCTTGTTTGTGGAATTGGGTTTCGGTGAGAAAAGCATTCTTTTTTTCTGGTTTGAGTGACAAAGCTTGTCATCATGTCGCGGATATAGAGGGTTGTCTTGATATTGTCTGAATGTTTCATGAAAATTATCTACCTCCTATATTTCTCACGAGGCATGGGTGGATTAATTCTTCTATATTACTGTTGTGTTTGCAGTGTGAAGCTAAGGTTTTAAGTGCCCCCCGTATCCTCTTTACTTGGACACCTGAGGTCTAAATTAAGGTCCCAAAGGTAATAAAGGGCACCTTCTCTTTCAAGAGTGGGGCAGTCATGGGTAAAAAGAGTGCCTGGAAATTTACCTGTGAAATTGATGGATCGGGCATTTCTGGTGAGCTAAGCGAATCTGGTCTACAAAGGATTTATACTGATATAGCATTCTCTTAAGGAACAATAACGAAAATAAACATGAATGATGAGGATAGTATTCATACGATTTTGGAACTTTACAGAGCGAATCGGTTGAGTAAAGCCCTCGATAACCTTCTCTTCTTTCTTTTGCTGCTGATCTCAGATCGAGAGCAGCTCCTTGTTCAAGATCATCGAATTCAAATATTGACCCTGAACAAGAAGGGTCAACATTCTCGTTCAACAGGATTGCGATTGAGCAGTTTAGTAATGTTGGGTTGTTTCTTACAAATATTTATTTTCGAAGAACACTTCCCTTTCGACAAATTAAGGGAAATGATTTAGCACTCCTCTTTTTACCAATGTCGCTCCCCCATTTGTCTTTTAGTTGGGTAAATTTAATTAATTATCCCTTAATACGATAAATTTTCACAAAATGCATGGACGATTTTGTAAATTCATACACTTGTAAATTCAACTAAAGGACAAAAAGGGAAATGCAATTCGTAAAAAAAGGAGTGTTAAAACTATTTCCTTAAACTAATTGACAAGTACTGGTATACAGATAGAGGTGATCTGTCGAATGAAAGTAATGGGTTTGAACTCAAGGTTCTGAATTCCATACCGGCTAGAGTACCGAGTTTTTTACTGGTATAGTACAGTATTGTTCGGTACCAGGTACTGTTTCGAATTTAGCGGTACTAGAGAGAGAGAGAGTTTTTTTTTTTTTGTTGTTGTTGCACATCCAATTCATCATAAAATAAATGGGATAAATGACCAATTTCCCCCATATTGTTATTTTATGTTAAATCAAAAAGTTGAATAATGTAATTTTTAAAAGTTATTTGCATGTATGTGTGGACAGTGTGGTAGGTTAATACACTCCGTACATATCTAAGGCTAAATTGTAGTCCCTCCGTCCCATTTTGTTTGTCAATTTTTGATAATCGTGTCAGTTTTCGATTGCTTATATATTTTAATATTGATCTCCAAATATATGCAATATAGATCTTGTTTGATAGTTCACGATTAATTCTATTATACAAAGTTTTTAAAACAGTGAAAAATAGTATAGATTAAAATATATAAGCAATTTAAGGTGTAACGGAAAATGGAGTAATTGACAAACAAATTTGGACGGAGGGAGTAATTTGTAATAAATCGAAGGTAAATTTGTAGTAATATAGATATACACGTAGCGTCTCCTGACGACGAAGTAGCGTGGGTTTCTAGTTCAGATCTGTGTGGGGTTTCTGCCGACCGTCGTTTCTGCCAGAAGAAGTCAATCCGGCACCCGTGGTTTCTGCCGGCCGTCGGAGCCTCTCTCGCACGGTAGAACAGGTAAAGTAACTTCTTCCTCTCCTCCTCTTTTCTCTCTCCATCTCTCTTGTTCAGATCTAAGCGATCTGCGTTTGTAGAAAACGCAGTTAGTCGGTGTGAAATCTGTACCGGACGGAATCGACGGTACCTCCATCTCTCCCGAGATTAGCCGAAATTTCCGGTCATCGCCGGTTTTCATCAAATCCGGTACGTACCGGCCGGTAATTTGTGACCCGCGTCCAATACTAGGGCTTTCTATATAATTGTCACCAGAATGTGTAGTTGCATCGTCCCTAAATTACAACCGATCAGAATCAAAACCCCATTTCCCAAAAATCGAAACAGAGCTCCAACAACAGTACTTACAGGTCTCTGTGTGTGTGTGTGTTTTCCTGATGGGTATTTCAGATGCTTAAGCATAACAGATTTGTTATGTCGTGAATCCATTCAAGGCAGATGTAGAGGAATTTGATTTACAGTAATAACCGACGTTCTGGCACGTTTTCTTTTTGCAGCTGTACAATTTGTTTTTAATGGCTAACAAGGTTCAAGTCCCTACAAGAAACTCAGCACTCATTGCTATGATTGCTGATGAGGTAAGAATCTACTTCTTTTTATCGGTGCTTTAGTAGTGAAATTGCGAGCCATGGATATATCTGAATATAGTTGTGTTGGCTCGGATTCTGATTTGCAATTTTGCATATTAAGGCATCACAATTGCTTGTTAGTGTTTGTTTTTTTTACTATTAGAAAGTCATCAAAATTTTATTTGAAGGACCAGACAAATACCGAGACTAAAAAAAACAGCCCCTTTGGATTTAGTAGTTGGTGATAATAGAAAAGAAAAAAGATAAGTGCCAAAATGAAGTTTTTGGACCGGCCCCTTCCCCCTTCTCACCAATCTCACAAAAATGGTGATATTTGGTGAGATAGAGCTCCCCTTTTTCATCTCATGATTTCTCACAATCCAAGAAGTAGATGCCTGGAAAAAAAAAAACAGATGCCAAACTGAAACAGACTCAGGAACAAACATTCTAGGAGTCAGATGCCAAGAGTAAGATAGGGCTAGATGTTATTATTATTATTATGGTTTTTGCGCTATTTATGTAGAATGATGGTGCAGAGATTGCGGAGAAAGGGATAAATGTATGATTTAGCACTATTTTAGTTACATAGTGTGCTATAACCTAATCAGATATGTTCTCTGCGTTCCTTCTTGATTTCTGCTGATGCAATCCTTATACTTCTGAGGTATATTCTGATGCAGGACACAATAACTGGATTTTTACTGGCTGGAGTAGGAAATGTGGACTTGAGAAGGAAGACAAATTACCTTATTGTAGACTCAAGTATGCTTTTGAGCTCTGAATGCTATTCTTTTTTATGTAGTTGTTTTGATTTTGGTTTTCAAAGTTTTTCTAACTCTTCCAGTGATTGTATTTCTGAATTGAACATTCCTCATTTTGGGGGGTGATTGGGGGCTCTATGGCCTAAACGAATGAGTATACTATTACACTACTATGTGAAAGAATGTACTCAGCAATTAGATTAATGGCTTTCGATATATTACCTTTAGGAGCTGTTTCCGACAGTATTTCTCACCAAAACAGACTGCTAGTATCAAATAAGATACTCTCCCAATACAAATACTGTAATTTGGATTGTTAGAAACTTCCTCGAGGTCTAATACTTTGGCTCTAAATTTTTTTCGAACAACCATGCTTCCACCTCCCTGTGCATTGGACTAAGTTGCTGATAATTTTTTTGAACAACCGTATTTTGTTTTTGTTTATCCTTCAAAATGATGTGGAACATTTTTTCCCAATGCCAAAGTTCATCAAGTTTGTGAACGCTCATTTTCTTTGTAAGCATTGAATATTCTTACCGGGGCTTATGGAGATTCTGTTATTATGGCCTAGAAACAACCGTTAAACAAATTGAGGAAGCATTCAAAGAGTTCACGACAAGAGAGGACATTGCAATTGTGATGATCAGTCAGTATGTAAGTTGTTATTTCACTGTCTTTTATTTAATCTCTTATGATCCTTCTCTGATTATGCATAACAGCATAAGCAATTGGAAGTTCGGCTAAAATGGTGCGAGTTCATATCTTATGAGACGTTTTTTTTAAAATCTTTTTTGGTAATTGGCAAATGTCATTGACTTGCTAGAGGTCTTTTGCAATATGCATTTTATGTCTTCAAGGCTTTGGCTTCCCTAGTTGTCCGTTATTAGTTCTCATTGAGTGTTTAAACTTTAAACACTGCTTGAGCGTACATATAACCAAACATCCATTGACTAGAGGAAATTTTGAATCAAGAAAGTACTAACTAGCCTCACATCCGAATTGCACAATCTGTCTTGCCCCTTAAAAGGTATTCTTCATTCGCCTATGTCGACTCAAGAGAGTAAAGAAGTATTTTTCTTTACTCCCTTCTTGTTGTTCGCCCTTTTCTTTTCTGGTTACTTCGGATAAACTACGCCAAACCAGTGACTGGAAGAAGTAAACGTTTATCTGTTGTATAGTCTTGTCACTTGTGTGAGGATAGGTTGTTAAAGAGCTCACATGCTGCTAGCTCTTTGCTGCTGTAGTTCAGCATTCTTCCAAAACCTTTTAAGGCTATAAGTTTACCTGATTGCGATTGGATGTGTTTCTTGCACTCCCTTTTCTTTTTTATCTTTATTGTATCTTCAGTTTCTCATATGATATCTGGACAACAAATTGTGGTATGTTCATTTTCAGATTGCCAACATGATAAGGTTTTTAGTCGATAGCTACAACAAGCCGGTTCCAGCAATCTTAGAGATTCCATCCAAGGACCATCCTTACGATCCTACGCATGATTCTGTTCTTTCACGAGTGAAGTATCTCTTCTCTGCTGAATCAGTGGCTTCTGGGAGGCGTTAATTCTGCCGGTTGTAACTGTACCATGTTTCACACCATTTCTCTTGTGTTTTGTGTATCCTGAAACACTTTGTTCGGTTGCTCTTCTTAGTTCTTTTGATGAAAACATGTTTCAACTTCGAGTTGGTTGTTCTAGATTGAAATTCGAATAAGCTACTTTTATCGAAAGCTTTTGTTGAAACTTCTGTCTTAAATTTAATACTGCATTTGGATGCGAAACTTTTGAGGAAGGTCTAGATTATTTGATACTCTCTAGCCGAACTTTTCGTAGTTACTAGTACTCCGTATTATTTTTTGAAACATGGAACCCATTCAAGGCACGTTTGTTGCTTTTAGTATGCGTTGCTCCTGCGTCTGCTTTTTATTTTACTAGGGAGTCTATAATTGTTTTGAATAAGCTTTCTTTCATTTGCCATGCTAAAACATGTGTAGGAATGGAGTAATTATTTCATGGTATTTGGGCACCGCATCTCACACTCTTTTCTTTTCACTGCGTTGTATCCCGAGATCATGTAATAATTTTTTTTGTAGGAATGGTAGATTGGAAGGACCAAATGACCATTCTCTCCCTCACACACGCACACAAACAAACAAGGAAGTAATTTTCTACTTGCAATTAACATCTTTATAAATTAGTTCTCTCTCCCAGAACAATTGAAAATTTTTGTGGACATTGTTATGAGGTATGACAATTGTACTATTTTTTCTCTAGACAAATCTTTGATTCTAAAGTTCTATCTATATGCTGGTTATAGGGTGTTTGGGACACGTTTGCTTTGTAATCTTATTTGTTCCTTCATTTGTTGACGATGTTTTTTTTTTCCTTGGCTAAAGGAATATATCAATTTTTATTTTTTTTGAGAAAATAGAAACATATCATATATAGAAATACATAGTACAAGGACATTACCGGTCCGAAATACAGGGAAAAAAAGAACACAAAAAAAAAATATTAATCTTTTGAAAGATTGGTTATAATAAGATTACAAGGACAAAGGACCAGACGGTTAGGCGCTTTTTTAGATCAGCACAATTATACTCCCTCCGTTCATTTTTAAGTGTGTTACTGTTACCTGTGAATTCCAACTATTTTTCTCTCACATCAACTTTTACATCAACTTTCTATTACTTATCATTATCAATATAATAATACCCACTAACTTTTTTAAAAGAAATCTACTTTTAAGGGCAAAATAGGAAATGTACCCATTACCTTTTCAAAACACACATTTATTAAGGGACAGTCAAAAATGGAAATATACACACTATAAAAGGGACGGAGGGAGTATATTATAGCGAATAGGACAAAAGGTAATACTCCTATTTTGCAAACAAATTTATCTTATTTTGTGTTCGATTTAGTTTTTAAAATAAGTAAATGAAAAGAAAAAAAAAGCGTCTCGTAAAGGACAAACGTACGTACTCCTATGGAAGAAGATAGAATGACGTGAGATCCAAAATCAGATATTTGTTGCCATTAGAGGGTGTTTGGGAACTTATTTTTTGCATTTTCATTTTCAACTTTTTTCATTTTTGGGTGTTTGGGAGAGTTGAGCCACAATACATTCTATCAAAATACATTTTCAATTTTGATGAAATGAGAGCAAAAGCCAAAAGGAGCTAAGGAGGTTCTTTTCCCATTCTCCTTTTTGCATTCTCATTTTCTCCTACAATCAAAAGACCCAAATGTCCATCCCTTCTAAAGACAAATCCATTGGATAAAGGTTTGATTAACACGGAAGAGAAGCATCTTAAACAGCGACGAAAATGAAGAGTAGAAAATCCTGCATATTTTTAGTTCGATCTTGGAAGTGATCTCTGTCTATTTGGTTTCCTAGAAACTACTAAAACTTATGATTACTGGACATGCCTTCAACTAAAAATGTAACTGTTGATTTAAGAAATGTTTGTAGCAGTGGAAAAACCCTAGTTTTGACCCAATAATCGTGCAATTCAAGTCCGGTAATTCTTATTAAGTACGGGAGATATTTAATTACCCCAAATAAAAAAAAGAAGATTAAAAAATAGTTTCAAAAAAAAAATTATTTCAAAATTGAACAGGTCGCGTTTACAAAAATATTTGCCAATATGACTTTAAGAAAACTTGCTAAAAACAATATTCATACACATTATTAACATCATAATAAATACGTAAGGGCAAAATGGTAAATAATCCATCTTTAACTCATTTTCATCATTATTCTCCCAAACACCACAACTGTTGTAAAATACATTCTGCACATTTCTCACAAACACTTCTCTCATATTCAAAACACATTTTGACCATAATCTAAAAAGCCAAAAAATCAAAAAGTTAAAAATGAAAAGCTAAAAAGTAGGCTCTCAAACACCCTCTTAAATTTGGATGGGATTTCCCTTTTTTGGCCATGAGCTATAACAAAAAAGTGTTTTCCAATGACTATATCCTGTTTAACACAAACACCGAATATGGATTTTCTCCATCTATTGAAATCCTTCTCATCCATATACCCAAGGATTTCATATCCCATCTTTTTATCTCCGATAAAACAAACCAGCCCTAAGGGAAATGCTTTCCACACACCTTTTAATCCCCAAACACTCTATTTTTATCTTCATTCACCTTGAAATTACCAAATTACCCTTACCTCGTGAGTCGTTTTTTATATGTAAAGGCCAATTTGGTACTTTCAAGTTAATAAAGACCAAAAAAAATGTTTGGGAATAAAAGGGTGCTATGGTGACCGCGTGCACGTTCGATTGGGTTTCCGAAACCCGGTCTCCACTTTTCTCCCTAGTAGGACCCTCTGACTCTTCAGCCATTTCTCTCCCCTTCCCATTTCGGAATTTTCTATCCTAGTGCATAAATTGTGCATAAATCGGTCGGTGGAGTCCACTTCGAAGTCTTATACTAATGATCCGATCCGTTCATTAACTTTAAAATAATGTTTTTAGTCGCCTCGAAAAAAGTTAGCTCAATCAGATTTCTATACCTACTTGATCCGATTACTTAAATTTTATTGAAAATTTCTTCAGAATTTAGGATTCTAAATTTTGAATGAAATTGAAAGATTGGATCAAATATTTTAACCTTTTAGATTGAGCTGATTTTCTTGTAGGCCAATCAAAAAATTAATTTAAAATTGATGAACGGCTTGAATCATTTGTATGAGAGACAATTGGCTGCGAGAATCAGAGTCAAAGGCTCCCACTGGGGGAAAAAATGGAGACCGGGTTTCGGAACCCCAACCGAACAAGATGGGTGGGTCTGTCCTCTCGGACAATTGCTATGGCTCAATCGGATATTTCACAGCGGGTCGGAAACCCCAATGATCACGGCCATGAAGATTATTACGCTAGTTGTACTTTCTTACCCTTTTACCCGTTCCAAAAAAAAAAGAATAAAAGGGGTGTGAAAAGCATTCCCAATATTCAAATGGCTGAAAAAGTAAATTTCAGGAAAAAGTAGAACCTTTTGGACCTTTCCCCCTCTTCTTCGTCTTTCTTCTTTGCTCTCATCAGTGACCAATAGAACTCAGCCGAAGCTGCGACAGACAGACGTCAATTGCACTCTCTCTCTCTCTCCTCTCTCTATATAATACAACACTCACACACACGCCCCACACACATCCAATTTCCCCATCCCTTTCTTCTTTTGACCTTTCCGTGTCTCACTGTCGAATGCTCTTTGAACCTCTCAACTCGCTCAATTCTCCTCACTCAGTGATCCGCCACCACCTCGACTTCGCCGACTGACCGCCGCCATGGCCAACAACCCCTCCGATGGCCCCACCGACGATTTCTTCGAACAAATCCTCGGATTCCCTTCTTATGGAGCAACGGAGGCTAACCTGGCGGGAAACACTGCGACTCCGATGATGCTACAGCTCAGCTCCGGCGATGGTGGAGGAGGCGGCGGCGGTGGATTTCACGGGAGTGTGTTTCCGCTAGGGTTGAGTTTGGACCAAGGTAAAGTAAAACGGACCGAGCTGCCGATGAGCTCCGTTGATTTTGCCATAGTTTCGAGTTCTTTTTGGATTCTGTTTCTGTAGTTTTTCCTCCGTCCACAAATTGTTAATAAAAGAAACAAATTACTCTCATGCGTAATTTTTTGAATTTCTTTATAATTAACGTCAACATAAAAAATTAAAATATCTGTAAAAAATATTTTTTATTTTTATCAAAAAAATTGCACTGACTTTACAATAATTTGGGACGGGGGAGCCCAAACCACAAGTTCTAAATTTTCTTTAATTAAATTTCAGTAGTCTTCTTTCGTTCCAAATCCAAATTGCTTGTCCACAATGAAAAGTCGTGCAATTTTTTAAATAAAAATTAAATCACTCACTTGTACACAAATTTTAAGTTTAACATAAGTATGTAAAAAATATTTTATTTATAATCAGAAAATTGCATGGCTTTACAAACAATTTGGGACGGAAGTAGTAGTATTGGTACAATCGCATGAAAATGTGACGAAGAAAAAGATTTAAATCAGCCAAGGTTGAAATCATGTGTTTGTCCTTGAAGGTAAGCCGGGGTTTATGAAGGTGGACGAGGCGGCGGGGAATAGTAGGAGGTTTTGTGAGGATGTTGGTGGTGATGGCCGATCATTGTCTTCTTCCATGAAAAACGTAAGTACGGAGGAATGGTAATTTGTTCTTAGAATATCCTCTGTTTGATTGCTACCAAGTTGAGCCAAGTTTTTGTTAAGTTGACAAAAAAGCTTTATTATTTGTTGAAGCTTCGTAACTAGTCAAACTAAGCTTGAACAAATTATTACTCGGTAGTCGGTACTTATATAAAAAATTTAAGCTTCACAAAGAACAACTCGGGTACAGCTAGATTAAAGCACAAGTCGTGTACAGCTAGATTAAAGCTCGTTTTAGATCGGCGTACTCATGAACAAGCTAAGCTTGAACATATTTAAGTAACTCAGTTAATTTTTCAAACCAAGCTTGATCAAACACATGCTCGGCTCGTATTGCTTGGTTATCACCCTACTATAAGAAAGCTGAGGAAAAGGAGAGAAAATAGCCTTCAGATTGTATTTTCAGGAAAACTGGCGGGTAAGTCCGATTTTGAGATTTTGGTTTCAATTATTGCCTTTGAGATTTTTACTTTTAAGTTTTAAGTACCATATGGTAATTCTCACAGTGAAAATTTTCTCCACCTAAAAAGTGAGAACTATCTTTTGTTTTGAAATTTGTAGTTGTTCTGTACATTTTCTCTTCTCTCAAGGGGAATAAACCCTGAAAATAGGACTTGGGGATTGTGTTCCCTTCTTTTATCATTTTAGTCTGACTTTTCCTCAAAAAGATAATCATATACTGGTATTAAATTTTTATTCTGTTGATTGCCTAGAAAACGGAGGATGCAGAAACGAGATAAGATCTTCAACTTTTTTTTTTCTCACTTTATTCTGATGGTTGTTTCATGACAATGAAGTTCGCGCTAATTAAGCTGGTTTTGAGCAGTTAAAAATATAGGACGTAATTTTAAGTCCCTTGACCTTTCTGCCTTCTTTTGAGTCTCAAGCCTTGTCTCCAATTAGTGGTTTGAAGTGTTATGTTTCGTTCGGCTGCTGGCTTGTAAATTTGCCTGGTTTGTGTATTTGCTCAATTAATTTCCTACGATTTGTTTCATCAGTCAAATGGTGTGTTTTTGTTATTTCTATTGTCTCTCTGATTGGCATAGTCATTAGTCACACACAAGTAGTTGGTGTTTGTTTGGGTTTGCATCTTTCATTTGATGTTTTTTTCTCCGCTACTGTCCGTCATATCAATTCGTCCACTTGCAATATCATCAAGTCAACTTGCTTATTCTTTATATTTTTACTCAAAGTCACAACTAGGACACATTTGCTGTGTAATCAGTGTACTTATTGACCTCTCTTTGCGCTGTGATTGGAGATCAGGAATTTTGACTTGTTGCATTGAGACGCCTGTGTATACAACTCATAACAACTTGGGTGAACCAGATTTTAAAAAAGGCAATTTAGAGCATTGGCCACCAAAATTTGGCATTTTGAAATAAGGGTCTCCATGAAAACTAGAAACAATGTGTTCTTTTTTTGTTGAACCATGATGGAATGTCTGACTTATTTATTTTAATTGATCCTACCTTTGGTTGAGTTGTTGTTGGGTTTACAAACTTGACAATTAAGACACATTAGATGCTACTGTATTTTCAAAGTTTAGTTCTTTACACTGTTATATGTGGTTAAATGGCTTGTTCACCTGCCTTGCGCAATTTGGAATAGTTTCATATGGGAATGCCTTGAGTATCATTTCAAGTTTTGTCTGATACCCCTGGAAGGAGAGCTAGGGTTAGACTGTAGAGAAGGAAGAGCGTTGGATCTCCAAAGAAAGAAAATGATTCAAAGATAAGAAAGGACTTTGAATATTTTCATTGAAGAAGTCTGAAATCCAAATATCCCCTGAGGCTTTGTACTGGTCTCGGTATAGGCTCTTAAAACGGGTTGAGAGGGCGTGATCAAGTAAGAGAAGTGAAGGGTTACAGAAACTTGGTGCTACGTGATACATTTGCTTCTAGCTTCTCGATCTATAGATACTCGACTTTCCCTGCAGCAGAGAGTGCTACTCTGTCATATCTAGTGCCATAAAATCTTCTCTCCTATGTTCCATGACTATAATATAGATATTCTTAACAAGATGATATGACCTTTCATTCTTTGAAACATTGTGTTTTCACTTGTGCCTGTAATTTTCTTTCCTCCCGATTTTATGTTTGGTGCTTGAGCTTATTTTATGTTTTGTCCTACTTTCAATTTTGAAATCGCCCCTCCTCATCTTATAATCATGTTATTTTGGACTTTGAATCTATTTCCAGACTTTCTCTGGCCAGCCAATGTCTAACACAGTTGGTGCCATGCCACATCCACCATCTATTCGTCCCAGGGTTCGGGCAAGACGAGGACAGGCTACAGATCCACACAGCATTGCTGAGAGGGTAAGGTTTATAATATGCGATTAGAGATGTTTATCTGGGTTTCACAAATGTTAGACTCTTCGGCCGGCAAAGAATTAGGAATACCGTATAGGCATATACTACAAAAATAGACATTATTTTAACCACCACCTGCTGTTTCCACGAGGTCAATAAGCACTTTCGGACAGGTCTAGACAAGCAGATGCTTTTTGATCATTTCTTTATTAAAAATGAGCATATGAAGTCAACAAGGTGAGTTTATTTGAATGAAATACAGTTCTCTGATTATTAGGGTTTGCTTAAATAAGTTAACTTATCAGGAAAAAAAAAAAAAAAGGGTTTGCTTAAGTAAGTTTTACTATTGTTTATGAATTAATAAGCCACTATTTTTGTTTCTTTTCTTATCATCTGTAAATGAGATTGTAATGTCCTTGATTCCAGAGCAAGCATAACAAACAAATGCATCTAATTGGTATCTTGGACAAGCAGTGAATATCTGGAGCTTGTATTTAGCATTTGTCCTTGTCTTATAGTGCTATGGAAACATTCATCTAACTTTAGGACTTCCCAACATTGTTCATCCAAACAACTGTAAAGCCCCAATTAGCATGATGCTTAAGTGGTTTCCCTCCCGTGACCTTCCCAGCATGGCTTAATGGTAGATTCTTCTCCGTCGGGCACTAAACGAGTATTTTAGACATGATAATAGGTAGTACTTATACAACATTACGATAGTTTGTACTTATTGGACCATCATCCAACTTCTATGTTTTTGGATTCAGTTACGCAGAGAAAGAATAGCAGAAAGGATTAGGGCATTGCAAGAATTGGTTCCTAGTGTCAACAAGGTCAGTGTGTCCTCACTTCTGACACTTTACTACTTGTGAAAAAGTATTGGTTGCTTCCTTGGCATTATTTGAAGGGAATCATGAAATCAATCTCTCCCTTCAAGTTACCAAGTCTGCAAAGCTACAAGACTATTGATCAGTTCATACTGCCTTAAGTTGATATTCCTGCATTTGCAGACAGACAGAGCTACTATGGTTGATGAGATTGTGGAATATGTGAAGTTCCTACGGCTCCAAGTTAAGGTAAATAACCCCAGAGTTTGTTCTGGATTTCAGTATTTTTCTTTGCTAGTCACTTGACGTTAGAACTAAAAGTATATTGAATAGCCTTCAAGAATATGCATCTTTTTGTCGAGTTAGTTTATTTGTAATGTATAAGGTTTGGATATGATGTGGTGTTTGATGCATAGTTTGACATGTGCCTTATGCCTTGTGAATCCTATTTGCCCATAGACCCTATACACATGTCACACATTGTTAAAGCATGACTGAGTTTTCAAACTAACCCAAAAAAAAAGAAGAGACTTTTGAAGTTCTTGCAGAATTTCACAAATTCACAATCATTGATATACCCATACTTTGCCCAGCTCAACTGTTTCTTTTTATCATGCTCTAAATGTGGTTTGAACCAGTAAGTTAATGTTGGAGTATTGGGTTAGGATGACAATTGATACCAAGATCTTCCAAGAGATTTAGTTTCACGAGCCTGTAATGCAATTTTTTGACAGCCAGACCAGTGAGAGAACCGGAAATGGGAACAGGTGGACAGGTCACTGGTTCAACTGCGGTCCAACCGGAATTGAATCGCGATATCATATAATTATGTAAAGAACCATATTAATGGTATAGAGCTAGCTAAAATTAGAATATAAAAGCATATACGCTCAAAAAAATATTTGGAATGTACATGTCTCCCTCATTAATTGTAGTGACAGAAGGAATCCAACTACTCTTAAAAAAATATGCATTATTCACTTTTATACAACCCCGCTGTGAATATATATGTATCGTAATGTTGTCGTATCTTCTGTTTTAGGCATAGAATCGTTTTGTGATGATATCATAATCATATCTCTTTGTCATCTTTTATTGAAGGCGTGGGTTAGGCGAATTCATATCTTTTTGTAATCTTCTATTATAGTAGGTATTTAGGTGAATTCATATCTTTTTGTAATCTTCTATTATCATAGGTATAGATTTCTAGGTTTTCTCTATTTAAGCTCGAGTATTGTAACCTTTCTTATTCATTCAGAAATACATATCAGTTCTCTCTCCCATATGTTTTGTCACATGGTATCAGAGCTATAAGATCTAGGCCAGTCAGATATCCGCTCTCTAGCAGGCGGCCTAAGCCTCGCTGCCGTTCGTCGGACACTCATATGTAATTCAGTTTCTTCATCTCATTCTCTGAAACTTGTCATGGTATTAGGCAACTTCTAGACCAGATCTGAAAATTTTCCATGGTATTTCGGGGCTTTGTTTCTTTGATTTCGCATTGTAGTTCTGTCTCCCTGATTTCTGGCTCTGTTTCTGTAGTTCTGCACCTGAAATCTACATCAGAAAACTGTACAACACTCTCTCTTTCTTCTTGAATATCATCTGAATCTGCATCTGTTCTTCCTCTGTTCTGCACCTGTTTGCATATGTTCTGGCTTCCCAACTTCTTGCCTCAACACCTTTACTATCTTCATCATCTCACCCCAGATGCAGTTCGCCGGAACCCTAGCATCTCCTGTTACCCTATTACAAACTCCGGCGACCTACTTGGCAAACTCTCGATGCTCTCTGCTCTCGCATCATGAGTTTGAGGGGGGTGTGAACGTATATGTATTGTGATTTAGAAAGCGGAAACGAGTAGCAGTGTGGGTCTTAGTAAAGAAGTCAGCCGACTCCAAACCGGGAGCAATAGAGTGGATGCCAATCAATTCTAGTTTTACACTTTCGGCTCTGTTGACCCATGTGGAAACATCCAACTCAAAACCAATTGACAACGAGTGGAGAGGTCCCAGCGTATAGTAAGTGATCACTCATTCCTCTCCTAAGCAATGTGGGACAATATTTCTTAACATCCCCTCTCACGTGCAGACGCATTTGAGGTCTGTCACGTGTGGCCACTTTTTTGGTCCTATCATCGTGCTGCCTTTTTGCTGGTCTGTCGTGGGGTGTGGATTGTGAATTTTTTTATTTTTTTAAGTAGAATGGGCCCTGCTCTGATACCATGTGGAAACATCCAACTCAAAACCAATTGACAATGAGTGGAGAGGTCCCAGCATATATTAAGTGATCACCCATTCCTCTCCTAAGCAATGTGGGACAATATTTCTCAACACGGTTGACATGGGTTGCCGGTTCAACCGTTTGGTTTGAGCAGTATTCACAATATAAGCCGGTTTTGTCTTTTTAGAGGGTTTCTAGCTAACCCAGTCCGGAGCATGGACCGGTTGATAGGCTAACTGGTCGAGTTGGCCGGTCCTGTCCAGTTTTCAAACCATTGTTGTAATATAATGTTGCCCATTACCTTCATCACTGAAGTTCAACAATTATTTCACGTGTGGATCCGAATGGCTTACCCTATTTTTTATAGAGCTAGATAGAAGTATTCACATTTATTCAGTATTACCCTGGATGAGATGTTTTGACAATGCCGTATGGAAAGACTTATATAGACGGTGTTTTCTCCGATTAAAGGACTTTGGCAAATTGCACTGTCCTAATTACATTTTTAACATTTTGAATTAACATATATAATCTCTCAACTAATTCATGCTTTTCAGGTTTTGAGCATGAGTAGATTGGGTGGAGCCGGTGCCGTGGCACCTCTTGTAACAGACATGCCAATATCGTCCCTTGAGGTAACAATATGCAAGAAGTCTAAAATGCTTTTGCATCTTTCCTCTCCTCTTACCTTATTCACAGTTTCATTTTTCTCTCACCGTGCATCATTTTGTACTTGTTTTAGCAAGATGCCGGTGAAAGTGGAAGGAATCAAGCAGCTTGGGAGAAGTGGTCGAACGATGGCACAGAAAAGCAGGTGGCTAAGCTCATGGAGGAAAATGTAGGGGCTGCCATGCAGTTCCTCCAGTCGAAGGCACTTTGTATCATGCCCATCTCACTGGCCTCGGCAATCTACCACACACAACCACCGGATGCCACCACAGTCGTCAAGTCCGAATCACATCCCCCCTCATGACCTTACTGAAATGGTGCGTAGTAAATCAATCTCCCAAAGGTTGTATTTTGATCAATAATTATCCGAGCAAGAAGAAAAGATCAAGGAGCTGACGATTCACTACGGTCATTAGCTGTAAAACTTTTTCTTTTGTTTTCTCTTCGTTTTCCTTACCGACATCATTGATCCAAATACAGCGTACAGCTTCGGTCCCCACCCTAACGCAACTAAATTCAACTCCGCGGAATCGACTAGTCGCCCTCCTTTTAAGAATGCAATCAAAGTCAGATGCCATGGTCGCCCCTTTTGCCCTTCATTTCAGCTTTTGTCAAAAAGAGGGTTTGATGTCATTATGTAAAATATTGCTTGTAGATCCTTTCATGTCTTTGCCAAGTTCAATTAGAGGTGAAGAATTGTCAAAAACTAACTTTTTCTCCCGCGGAATGCTCTTCTTTTTGTGTCAATGGTGGGTGACGGATGCACTTTTTTTTTGGGTAGTGGGGGTTGTCGTTTTGGTGGTGGATGGTGGGGCCATTGGAAAGAGGGGGTGGACTAGTACTTGTATTTTTTATGTAATTTTTTAAATGTATATTTTTGTTGTAGCTAATGGAATCAAATCTTCTATTCCGAGAATCCCTTATTTCTTTGTTCCAGTGTATTTTCGGCCATTGGATCATATGAAATTTTTAAAACAAAACACACACAATCTAACGGTCCAAAATATTTCGGAATAGAGGAACATCCTTTCTTGGAACGGGCACCTCAAACCATTTCTCAGGAACGGCGATTCTGTAGTGGATAATGGTTGGTTGTATCGTAAAAGTTGGTGTTTCTATGGTCTAGCATATAATTATAATCTAGTATTGGAACTTGTCTCTTTATGGAAAATGGTTGGTGGGTTTCCAAAAGATGTTTTGACTTCTTTTACAATTCCCCTTCATTATTCTAGGAAGAATCATTGGAGGGGAGGGGGACGGAGCTAGGATTCCAATGCTGATTTGACACCTAAAATTAATATCCTTCCTATTACCGTCCTATGGAGATAATTTATTATAAATCAATGTGTAATGTTTGGGTAAACTGTTCGTTCTTTAATTTGGTATAAGGAATATAAAACATTATGCATGGAGGTGGTTTATTTCTTTATTAAAAAATTGGATTTTATTTTTTATATGGATTATCTTTTACGAGCGGAAAGAGTAATTAGTACTATAAAAAAAAGTACATGTGTTCAAAGGGTAATTATTTATAACACTTGAAAGAGTATACGTTTTCATACGTTAATCATTCATCAAAGTACTCCCTCCATCCCTTTTATAGCGTAGATATTTTCATTTTGGGATGTCCCTTAATAAGTGTGTGTTTTGAAAAGTTAGTGGGTACATTTCCTATTTTGCCCTTAAAAGTAAATTTCTTTTTTGAAAAGTTAGTGGATATTATTATATTGATAAGGGTAAGTAGTTGAAAGTAGATGTAAAAATTGATGCGAGAGAAAAATAAGTTAAAATTACGAGGCAACACACTTAAAAAGTGACGGAGGGAGTACTTAATATGGAAAAATTATATATTTTCATCGATTAATCATTCATCCAATAATATGCTTAATACTAGAAGTAAAATATGCGTTTTGAAGAATGACATTGTTTTTGTAATACAATAATATTTTATTTTTTTTACCCGGGGTGGCCCGTATCACCCCACCCCCTTGTGAGCTCTGTCTCTGCTCCGTTTGAATCCCATGATATGCCTATTGCCTTCTTCTGCTTCGAGTGGGGCGGTGCACACTTACCGGTTTCGGTTCTTCTTCAGGGATGCTCTTGCTACGCTTGGTTGTCTCCTCCTTCACCTTATTCATTAGCCAAAAAAAAAAGGGAGGGAGGGAGGAGAACTCGTTAGCTTGTGTTGAACCCAAAACTTAAGTGAACTTCGGACAAGTACATAATCACTAGGGCTAGTGTGCAATTTGGCTTGTGGTGTTAGTTTTCTTGTATTTTTGAATTGGTAGTGTCATTTTTAGTCTAATAATATATGTTTTCTCGGTTCAAAAAACTAGAACTTCTATCACCGTTTCTATTTTACATGGTGTCACGGTCAACAGCTAGTAAATTTCTCAAATGTCATTTGATAAACCGGTGTCCCAGTGTTGGAGAAGGGGAAAATCTTTCCATATTGTGTGTGATTCTAATCACAAATTTGCTACCAATATTGCGGTGATTTGTTGCTTAATTGGTGGCTTACGTTATGGGATTGTTTCCATATTGATCACATGTAATGTGTATTTATATTTAGGGTGTTGTATTAAAGCAACCTATGAATAAGATTTCTCCTCCCTTCTCCCGTGGACTAGGTCACAAATCCCTGTGACTGAACCACGTAAATACTTCTTGTTTTACGTTTTCTACACCCAGTAATTTGATATCTGAACTCGGTTGTGATATCGAGACATGATATAATCTATAGTATTAGGCTTCGTTTGTTTCGATGTAAAATATTATTTCAGTTAAATGTTTTCCTCAATTTCCGTTGTTTGGTAAGACAAAAGAAAGTAAAATAATTTTGGAAGTAAAACATTTTCCATCATATGGGCACAAATGATTTCATTCCAAATTATCCGCAAGTCTTTTTACTGGCCCATTACCTTGACCATTTGATGGACAATCGACACTTCCCACAATAGCCCCATTGGGAGAGTGTTTTTTCCACTATGGCAAAACCCAATTGTGCGAGACAGGGGTTCAATTATGTTGAAATTCAATTCCGACAATTGCCTCTCTCTCTCTCTCTCTCTCTCTCTCTCTCTCTCTCAATATTTGTATATATAGTCGTGTATGTCTATTGTATGTGGGTGTGCCGCTAAAAGAGTTTTTTGGCTTTTCACGACTTTTTATGTGATGTATTGTGAGAGAGTGACTGCCTCGGTTTTAGGAATAAGCTGACTTTTTAATTTTTTTGAGTTAGCGGAATAGGGCTCAGAGCAATTTTCTCAAATTGTGTTTCAGGAAACTTTTTTCAGTCATGGAAAATATTTTCCAATTGCTAACCAAACACAGGAAAATATAAACAAGAAAATATTTTCTGCAAAATCATTTTACATTGAAAAATATTTTACGTTGTAGAATATTTTGTTGTAGAATATTTTATATGGAAATAAACGGAGCCTAACTTTGATTGGTTTGGCTGAAAACGTGTAAGAAAATATTTGAAAACAATGTCATAAGTTGTTCAAGAATGACTTGGTAAGGAGCTTGAAAATGTTTTGAAGCTCAAATAAAACACATGATGTCAGAATGCATTCTAGGGTAAAAAAATCAAGTATCTGGATTCTGGAACAAATTGAAGGAAGTAAATAGCAGGGAAATCCGACTCATCAGGTTGACAAACGAGCCGACCGAGTTGAAGAGTTGATTTTTTTAGGTTTAGTTTGAAGACTTAACGAACTTTGGAAATATGCACAAACTTGAATTGCTCATGAGACGAATTGATCTCAAAGGAGTTTTAATTGAGCTGAACACAAACCGATCTCGAGTTGTCGAACGAGTCGAGCAATAGATTATTCGAGCTTGGTTTGAAAGGTTAGCAAGCTTTAAGAAGATGTTCAACTTTGGTTTGTTTAGGTAGTAAACTGATCTAAAACAAGCGAACGCGAGCTTGAACTTGAACGGCTTGATTCATTTATCAGTCAACTCATTGTGCACTTTATAGGGTCAAGGGTAAATTTCACTGACCTCCCCTGAGGTTTCTGAAATGTCACTGCCCTCCCCTACTTTAACTGACAATGTAAAAATACCCCCTTCTGTCTTCTTTCCGTTAAAAACTTCACAGAATCCAATAACTTCAGAATGCTTAGTT
>JAXBDA010002488.1:0-42153 GCA_036023075.1 Gaultheria prostrata
TCTCTCTCTCTCTCTCTCTCTCTCTCTCTCTCTCTCTCTCTCTCTTATTCACACATCACTAGAGTTCGTAGGGCAACTTCACCCGCCATTGAGCCGTCCAAGTAATAATTTGCCCTACTTTTTTTTGTTTTGTTGATTAATTTCAAGTCCATCCGTTGCTACCTACTGCTGTAATAAAAATGACAAATTTATCTTTGAGGTAAAATTTGAGATTAACTTCGGCTTTGTCAAATATCTCACGTATCCAAGTCAACTTTGTTATCGAAATATCAGATGAGTTTAACTAAATGGACAATTTGAGATTGTGTTGAAAATGACACCAAATTAGTGCACAACTACGTATTTTTGATGTTTTGACACCAACAAATGAACTTGCTCTTATTTCTCTATTTGTTTTGGGTGGATATCGTTTTTTCTTTATTTCGATACAAAATATTTTTCGGCATTTGATATGACGAAAACAATTATCGATGATAAATAATTTTTTTGATCAAGAAAAACTTAATGGATTTGGCGGAAAACCGTTGAAAAACATTTTTCAAATCATGATTCCTAAGAGCATCTCCAATCCTCACTCTTTATTTTATCCAAATTTGAGTCAAAAGTTGTCTAAAAACCCAATTTGGGTAGGATCATGTCCAATTACAAAACTCATTTTTCACCCCAAATTTATTTCTGTAAATAACCAAGGGCATAGATGTAAATAAGAGAGATGATGGAATCAGCTCCGGCAACGGCTAAGGTCCGGTAACGCTCCAGCAGCTCTGGCAATGCTCCTGCATCAAAATGGAAAGCGTCGGCGAGGCTACGATATCATGCCGAAACCCTTGACGAAACTCCAACAAAACAAGGGTGAAACATGGGTAAGAGTTTGGGTTGTTCCCCGAGATAGAAAAACAAATGAATAAAATCCCAGAATGGATAAGAGTTTAGGTAAGCATAGGAGATGAATTTTTGATGATTTTACCAAAATTTTAAATTTCGGTCTTAAAATGGATTTTAGGATTGGAGATGGCTCAAATCACCCTTACGCATGTCAACCAAAATGACGGTTTGTACTGTAGAGAACCTTTTTTGGGAACGGACTGTAGAGTACCTCAAGTAGTCTTTTTCAACCAGGCCCCCATATGATATCACTATAATATAAACAAATCAAACCCCAAAACTGGTCCACAACGGATCAAGATCAGATCCCATCCAGTTCGTAAATCATCCAGTCCTCTACAGTTTAGGCCTTCGTGGGCCCTACGTGGCCCACAACAATAATCGGAAACATTCATTTGTTAGATCTAGTTGAGTAGAGTTTGCATTTTAAAAATTAGTTTAATCAAACATCAATAACTATATAATAGAAACATATTTGTGCAAAGAAAAATGGGAAACAAAAGTTCATATGTTTTGTCCATTTTTTCCTTACAAATCTTATTTTGTTTATATGACTATTGATGTTCAATGAAATTAATATTTTCTATGCATATTCTACCCGATGAGCTCTAGGAAATTAACATTTTCAATCATTGTTGTAGGCCATGTTAAGGCATGACAAAGGCCCAAATTCGACCGGACTGAACCATATGCAAACTGTATGGGAGCTTGATCCGTCCACAACACCACCACCGTATCTTTCTAATTAATACTGCCACCGTCCCAAATTGCTTGCTCTTTTTCGGAATCCGTGCATTTGCTCGCAAAAAATAATACATTAGCATTCATTTTTTTTCAAAAATTTTTACACCGATTTAAAGATCACATTGAGTAGAAAAATTTGGTGTAATTTTTCTTAAACAATAATTGTCATAAAACACATCTTTTTTTGCGTGCAAAATGTACGCTTCCCCAAAAGGGGCAAGCAATACGGGACGGAGGGAGTAAGTGTTTTTCGGACACCGTCTCGTGGTGTCCAACATATTTATTCACCACATTTTCACATGTATCCAGTATCCACCGACTATTAGTAGTGAGTTCATATAAATATATGATGGATAAAAGTGTCGGGTTAGCGGGGCATCACGGGACAGCGGCCGAAAATCACCAAATAATTTTTTATATCTTGCTCCCAACAAGTGAAGCCTTTTACAAAAATATACAAGTACAAGAATTTATATATTTCTGGTGGCCTGTCCCATTTTTCTGGTTCTCCCCCACCCCACCATGTCCATATTCAATCCAATATTTCCCATCTGGGTTTTCTCAATTTCGATCCCTTTCGTTATTTCCAACTCTGTTTCACTCTGTCCTCACCATCTTCCTCCCGGAATCGACGACCGGAAATTCGAGCAGAAAACAGACAGATTCTGGGAGTTTGAAGAGCAATCCAACAGTTGGGTTGAAGTGAAATTACCATATGATCTAATCTCCTGTCTCAATGATAACTGTACTAAAGTTGGTTCAATTGGTCAATATGATGAAAAGCAGGGGTCAAAGCAGCAGGGGAAGGAAGAGAAAGAAAGAAAGAAGGATATTATTGATCATGTTTTGCCTTTGATGATGATGAGGAAGAGAGTTTGTTTGATTAAAATGTCAGAGAATTCAATTTGGGTGGTAGGGGTAAGTGGGTCAATTTATGAGAGGTATTGGAATGGAGTTCAGTGGGTGATTGCTCCTCATGACTTGCCTGTTTCAGCTGCTCCTGCAATTTCTGTTTTTATTGTCAATCAGACCATTTTTGCTTTATCTGAAGCTGGGAATCTCTTTCAGGTACTTGTAATTTCCATTAATTTTTTTTAGTCTTTTATTACAAAAATTGCATAAAAATAGACCAAATATAAACCTTGATTGTGCAGATACTGATTTTAAGGATAGACCTTTTTTTTTTTTTTTCCGTATTACGGTGAAGATTACAAGAAGAAGATGCATAAAAATTTTAATGCAAAGGAGCACTTTTATGTGTTTTCTCAATTTTCAACCTTAATACTGATTTTTTTTTTAAATCAAAGAAATAGCAATTCATCTTTTTCATATTACCTTTTGAATATTATGTATAAATCATAAAACTATTTTTTTTAATTAAACCTAGGTCTTATCCCAGGTAAAAGGGAGCCTTACTACTTGGCTATTTTTTTTTTCTTAACCTTGTAGTAGTAAATTTTTATCTGCAGCATATTTTCCAAACCAAACCAAACCGGGCCTTATCTTCCAATTACTTGGGGTTAGCTACATGAATCATTTTTCTCCGTTGAGCTCTATCAAGTGTTACTTGTTCACTCAGACTCGTTATACTCATATCCTTGCACACAACCGCATCTAATATCAATTTAGGTCTTATCCTTCCCATAACAATCCTCAAAGCTATTGTATCTGCGCATATATTCAAAGATTAAAAATACTAGTTTTGTATACAGAAACCTCATTCAGAACGGGCCATGTGTACATCTATTCATTGGAAGTTTAAAGTCAATGACTTTGATGATCACGATTACAATATATAAATTATTCGGTGCTTGGGAGCATGGTACACCCAACCCCACATATTTTTGTGGAGCCCAAGATTGACTAAATTGGATTCGAAGTAAATGTGTGGTGGTGTTTCGAAGCATCATGTGATTACGTTCCAGACTACTGAATGAATAATTACTCGAAAGAAAGGGTCTAGTGTATAGTTCATTTTTAAATATTCATTTTCAAATTTTCCTTATTTTAATTCAAGTTCTTGAGTCTAACGGCCTTACTTTTAAATAAGAAAGCTTTTATTTTCCTTAATTAGGTATGTGGATATGCATATAAACTATTAATCCTAAATTTTAATTTTGTTGGACATTTTAATGAGGGAGGATTTCCTTCTCTTTAGATTCCAAGGAATTGTTTTTTCTTATTTCTCAAAATATTTGGGTAAAAGTAATAATTTTACCCCATTATGATTCCTCTCGTCGAGACTTGAGACGAATCTATAATCATAAAAAATTTGACACAAAACTAACAAACGCAAAAAATTAAAAAAATAAATAAAGATCAGGTGTTGGATACTCAACCTTTCTAAATTATTTGGAATGGTCAGAAGACTAATTTGGACCACAATAATTAAATTAAGACACTAAGCATTGACTGACCTAGAGTTCTGATGCTTTTTCCACTTGCACCAAGGGAGTATTTGTTCAAGCCTCGTCAATTCACGACTCCACATGCATTTGGACTACACGAGAGGACAAGTGTTAGACTTTATCCTACCGCCAATTAAATTTAGTTAATGTAATCTTGACGTTACTCCACCTAGGTAGAAATCTTTCAACAAAGCCGAACGCACTAAAGAGAGGATTTGCTTTCACGAGCCACAAGTCTTTGGAAGTTCGAAAAATGGAGAGCATTGACTGACCTTGAGGTCTGGAGCTTTTTCCACTTGCACTAAGGGAGGATTTGTTTTCACGAGCCACGAGCCCTTGAAGTTTGAACTAGGGGTGAAAATAAAACGGACCAAACTAAATCGACTCACAATTTTAAGGTGAGGTTGGTCTAAACCTAGTCCTGGTTGGTTTTGGTTTTTGGAGGGAAAAATTTCGATTTTTGGTCTAGTCTCGGTTACTTGAAAATATGTCGAATCCAACCAAATCAAACAAATAGAAAATATCGTAATATGGAACCGATTAGACCGAATAGGGGTTTTTGATATTTAATTAGTGTTACCTCATTAGCTACGTCATTGCCCCAAACGCAAAGATATTTAATTAGTGTTGACCCTTGGCCCAAGGTTGACTCGTGGTCTTTGATTGTGTGGCCCTTGCTATTCGAGTTTTGGGCCTAATTCCAATTTTGATAGCATTATTATTACATGGAATGCGAGATATTCTTGTTTTTCTATTTTTGGTTGTGAACCAAATTTTTGTATTGTTTCAAAAAAATTTGAAGCCCATACCGACAAATCCAAAAATACCAAAAAGCAGGACCAAACCAAATCACCCGAACGGATTTCATTCCGTTAAATATTCCAGCCGGAATTGGTTTGCATCAATTCTAAACCGAACTGATCGGTTAGGGCCGGTATACCTGAAAACCACGACCAACCCGAACCGATTTCACCCTTAATTTGAACAACGAAAGTGTTTTAGCCTTTTATTACTCGGGCAATTTAAATTTCTAATCACCGCTGAATAGGAGTAAATAGCACACATAAAATCTAAAGTTTAACATTTTAAAATATATTTGTGAATATCAATATACTTGCTATATATATAAGAAAAACTTTCTATTCAAACCCTTAAAATGCGGACTCCGTCCGCACCTCATAGATCCCGATCGAATTTCGATGATTTGAACCGTCCAATGTGTTTAAAAAGTGTTTTCAAGGGTCCTTACATGAAATCAGAAGAAAAAAAATACCGGGAAGGGCTTGATCCACGTAGTTTTTCATAAAAACCGTATATGTATAGTTTTATGAAAAACTGCTCAAATGAAGCCCTTCCCGGCATTTTTCATTTTTTTTGCTAATTTCCTGCGTTACCCTCTTAAAAACACCTTTTAAACACATTGGACGGTCCGGATTATGAAAATTTGATCGGGATCTATGAGGTGCGGACGGGTTTGGATAGAAAGGGTTTTGAATATTGATGTCGTTGTACGTACTATTTGAAAAGGGTAGAAAAGTTTACCGCCTTAAAAAGAAAATTGATTTTCACATTACCTGTTTGATGGGTGCACGCTTTTTTTTTTTTTTTTGTTCTTTTAGTAGGAGAGTTACATTATATAGTAGTTCATCTTTTAATGCACGCACTCTTTATTTGAAGGACTTTCATATAAGTATTATTATCTGTACAAAAAGGAATGCATTCATAATAAAAGAGTGTGAAAATAATTTTTTTTCTTAAAAAAAAGGTGTATCTGATGAAAAGAAAATGATAATCTTGGGTTTTGAGACAATTTCTTAAATTTTTGTTCACTTATTTTCAGTAGGTAAGACCAGATTGTTATTTCTTGTATAATTGTTACGTATTCTCACATATATTAATTTCTATAATTTTAATTGTCTCCTGTAATTAATGTAAAAAAAAGGAGTCTTTTTTAGTTTACTTTAACAATCGAAACTGTTCACTTATTACGACTCATCGGGAATATCAAATGCATGAAAGATCACGTTCATCAGGTACCAATTGATATTTTTTTTGAACGCATTTATATTAAAGATATAGATTTTGATCCAGTGTTTCAAAACAAGTATTTTCCATACACGAGCGTTCCGAAAATATATCACTCAATGAATATGATTTTTGCTTTATATAAGTTTTGGACAAGTTCTGAGAAATAAACGGTTTCGATCAACAGACCTTACAATGTCCCAAAAAAAAATACGAAGAGAGTGGTCCTCTTTTATACAAAAGGGGTAAATTACACTAATAGTCCCTGTAGTTTTGCTGTTTGCCAATTTGGTCTCTGTAATTTCAATTGGCTAGTTACGATTTTGAACCAGTAGAGAGTACAGACCATCATTGGGTGCTCGAGTAAACAATGCTCTTCCCTTCCACAAAGTTGTTGAAACCTGAATATGTAGTAATCATTATTCCTAATGCAGATGCAGCTGAGTGAAAATTCGCAGCCGGTTTGGGTAGATTTTACCCCTAAAGACACTCAGATCACAAATAAAGAAGAAGCCCAACATAATTCTTCAATCCTGTTAAAGTCTGGAGGAGTTCTTTCAGATGATGGGCTGTGAGTAAAGTTTGGAATTAATTTCCCTAATGTATGTTTCTCGTAAAGTTCATTGCGATGATCGAAAATGTTTATCTTCTAAAAACTCGTCGAGAACTTCAAGCACGCCAAAAATCGTGATGATTAAGTATCGACTAACACCTGATTGCAACATATTTATCTTGACATAAATGAGTTCCGATTCAGTGTGTCGCTATGTTTTTTTACAAGCTAAATGTGCTTAGAAAGTGAACATTTACGATCATAGAAAAGGACCCAAAAAAGATAACAGGGAAATGTCTAAAAAAGGGTCGCAAGAGCATGTCCAACCAACCCTTCATTTTTTCCAAGTCATTCTCCAAATCTTCAAAATGAAATTTTTGTTTTTATTCTTCAAATTGAAGAATTAACATTGATTCTTAATTTATCTGTGGGGAACTCTCTCTTAAATGAAGAACATTCTTCAAATACAATTTTTACTTTAAAATACACATAAGTTGTGATTTTATAAAAGTAGTACCATTAGAAATGTATTAACAATATCTTCGACATGAGATCAATGTTAAAACATTTAGACAACATTTGAAAAGTAAAAACTTAAATTTTGGAGGGAATGTTTAAAGAGAAATGAATGAATTTTTGAAAAGTAAAGATGAATATGAAGAATTGTGGTTCAAGTATGTATGAATTTGGTTGGAGATGCTCTAACGTGACCATCCAGTTTGGACCGAAGAGGATCCTCCTCCTTAATCAAAGACTCACTTTAGTTTTCAATTTCTGCCAACCAAACAGGAGATTTTATTTCTGCACAAAGGATGGGTCACTCTTAGAACTTAGTGAGATTGAGCCTACAAGGTAAGACTTTAACATGCCATTGTGTTTCGGTATTGGTTTACAACTTTTCCCTTTTTAGTTGTAAATTTTTAACAAAAAAACATAAAAATGCTTGATTGCCCAACTGTTATTGGAAAAATATTTTTTCTTTGAATTCTCGAAAACTGTTTCTGCATGGAAATAAAGGGATTTGTAAACAAACAAGTGGCCTTATGAGATGTTTCTTTTTCTGCAAATGCAGGTGGGTAACTCATGGGCGACCTCCCGGCGCCAATGTTGCAGCAATAGCTGATGCTGGTACTGTTAGACCTGAAGTAATCTTTACCATAAGGTGTACTAACTCTTTCAAGAATTCAAGTATGAAGCTGTCAAAATAGCAGTATAGCACTAGTGTAGTGTATCCTTTTTCTCCATTTTATGTGTACCTTTCACGTATCATAAGATGCCTTACCATGAGTAAGTTGAAACAATAAGTGGTTATCCAAAATAATTCACAAAAGTTATTGTATATGTTACAAAAACATTGCTACAGAATTTCAGATCTTCAACCATAGATCATGGTCTAGTAAAAAGACATACTGCAAAAATATTACCTTTAGAGATACGTACCTGTTTTACCTTTAAACCTATCAAACTGTAATATGCATGTTCTTTTTTTTAAGGCGTATTGTAGGATTTATCTAAACATAAAAAAAGGTTAAGCGAAGCACTTAACGATTTCACCTCTCAACGTGCTGCAGCTTGCGATAAGTGTCCCTAGTTCTTTTTTCCTTTGTTAGTGTATTAGCTCAAGCATGGAACTGCTTGTTGCAGTTCAAGTGGGGATCTCTATGAATATGACAGAAACTCAAAGCCATCATGGAAGAAGCATATATGGAGAGAAGGAACAGCACAAAACACTTCTCTAATACCATCAACAGGCTGTCCTTTACATGGCCTTGGTGGAGCACATTCTGTTTCCCTATTTCTTTTGACTAAGGTACCATGTTTTAACTGGTTACTCGATGTTTTCATTGACCTGTGTAGATTAATCTGGGGAAGGTAATTGCAGTAAATTGTAATGAATTTACTTGGAATGGAGAGTATAAGTGCAGGATCTAGAAGAAACTAAAAATTATGAATTTACCCAAAAAAAAAAAACTAAAAAACATGTGAGTAATACAAGAGTAAGAAGCACGACACGTTGCATTCTTTGAAGAGTCCAGTTCTGACACGTGTCGGACACCACTCTTCTCGGATTCGTATTCAGTTTTATGGGGACTTATGTAAACATTAGAAGAGGTGTTGTGGATTCTCACATAGTTGATGTAGTGTCTCATTCTTGTAATTCTCATAAAATATATGAATGTACTTGTCTTACTTTTTTGAAAAAAATACATTAGAAGCAACAACATTTTTTAGAATCCCATTCACATTTATTTTTTGACTGCCATTTTTCTTCAGATGTTTGGTTGAGGGTTTTGTGGGTTCCTCGAGCCGGGTCAACTATCCATTGTTGGGCCAACTTTCCACTGTTTCTGTTCTTCTTGTTACCTTTCGCAGCAGTACACTCACTTTTCCAACAGTTGTCTTCATAGAAATTGGATACCAATGTTCTTCACCATCATAATTTGCTTCATAATTGTCGTCCATTTTACTCTCACAAATTTGGTAGATATGCAGGGTGGGAACTTGGTTGAGAGGCGATTACACCAAAGGAAGTGGAAATGGATAGTTCATGGAAGTCCAGAAGATCACTTATTGTCTTCTATCACCCCAGTTTCGCAAGATGAACAAAATGAAAAAACTTCCTCTATGTTTCTCTCAACAACTTCTGGAACAGTTTTCGAATATAGAGTTGCAAAATATGCAGGTAAGTGAGATGACATATTGTGCTTCCAACAATGATTTGTTCTTCTTAGCTGAAAATCAACTAAATTGTCTGGAATCTAGTTATACCTCTGTAGAAGACCTCTTCCGAATGGCATAATTGTCGGATTTCTTCCTCGATCTTCAAAGAAAACTGACTCCTCCTCCTTTAGGATAGGATCGTCGTTGGTCCTTCTTTCACTAATGACCTCACCATTATGTATTCAGATTTTATGGGATGGTTATTGACAAAATGTACATTTAGGCAGTGCAATTTATATGCTTGATTGTGTTGCCATGTATTTGCAACCTAGGATTATTCCTTGTCAATATGAGGAAATAAACTTCTTGCTTCAAAGCAAATAGCTTCTCTTCTAAATGCAAGTTTGTTACGTGAAGACAGGTTCAGCTCAAGACAACCAAATTCAAGAGAATTGGTTGAGTCATATGCATCCCCCACAAGCAGAAATCGCAAGAGGTGTTTCAGGGCAACAATTTCAAGTTGGAAGAATAATTTTCCCTCTGGATGATGGTAGGCTCGCAGAACTGCATGTCCCAGGCCTTGGTGGTGAAACTGTAGGCCCCACTTATCCGATTAATGTTCGAAGAAAAGCCTCGTTCAAGTACGTATGGTCGATTTTAGATGCCCCAGAGAGTGAAGGATGGAATGCGGAGTATTGCACTGAAGAGCGTGGCCCTTCAAACTGTATCGTGGGAATAAAAGATGAGCCAAATGACGCGGAGATTACAAGATCAAGAGGGCGGAAGGGAAGCAAAGCACAACAGAATTACTTATCTCCTGATGCATCAGGTACAAGAAAACTGAAACACTAGTGGAGTACTGAAAAGTCCATTGTTCGCGCTGGAAGAATAGGAAACATATAAAAATAACGTTTTATTCCCGACACCTACTACCTATATCCAACAACGGTCATTCCTATTTGACCCTATTTCAAAGGATAATATGCAAGGATGAAAAAACCATCAAGATTTCGGGAGAATATGTAAAACTAGAAAGGATAACATAGAGATAAGTAGAGAAGAAGATAAAACAAGCATGATTAAGTCATTTATTCTCTTTCTTCATTACTGCAAAGTACTACTCAAAGAATTCTGCATTTTGTAACCCTTTTTTCTTCGTAAAAGGGGCAAACCCTCGTTGCCCAACTCAGCCATTAACCTTTTGTTGAAAAGCTTTTATAATCGCAGGGACTTCATCCTGTCCAGCTATGTAGTTACGGAAAATGTCCCCTTATTATGGATGAAAACCTTCATTTCAAAATGTGTTTCATAACATTCAAAGTTCTTTTGGCATTTCCAGAAATATTCTCAAACAGTTCTCTAAATTTTACAGTTAGAATGCTAGTTGAAACAGCATATAGAGATGAAATTTTGATTTTTGATCAGGTAGTAATCCAACCATGTCTTCAGAAGATAAATATAATATGCCAGACAATTGGATCAATACAAACTTCCGTCTACGAGTGATGCATGGTGGCAGATCATTTTTCCTCATCACCGAAAGCGGTTTGACTTTCGAATACCTAAATACTGAAAATGTATGGCTTTGGCTGAGGCATGAGCACTCAACAGCAATGAGAGGTGCAGTGGGACACTACAATGGCAGTTTGTTCTTGGTTGATGAGCATGGGAGTCTGCTCATTAGAGAAAGAAGCAACAATGAATTAGCATGGATCAATTGCACTGGTATGAGGAAAGGAAGGCAAATTATCGGAGGCCCGCCATGGGATAAAGTTCCCGGCAAAGCCTTTAAAGTGACGGAAGAAGATGCAATGTTCTTTGTGAGCAAAACTGGAAGACTGCTGCAGTTCACAGTAAGTTGCAAAACCAAGCTAACTGTGCTTCAATTAGCGTCATCCTGTGCGTCGACCATGCATTTTGGAAGGGTTAACGGAGGGAAGGGAAAAGATAAGAAGATCGTGAAGTGAATCAGTAAAAAACTTTCTTTGATTTTCCTATTATATTCTCCTGCCTTGGTAATCTCTCGGCAAATCAGTATTCTAAACTCAGCCTTATGTACCATATACATTACAACTGACACAAGAGATGCACAAGAAAGATTCCAGACAAACAAAATTTGGAAGTTTCGAATAAGCATTGTAAAATTTTAAAAATCAAACTTCAAATTGACAAAACTCACAAGAAATTTGCAACTGAAGCCATTTCATGGGTTATCCATCTTTTTAGCTTTTTTTTTTTTGAACAGAATCCATCTTTTTAGCTTTGGTCAACCCTTTTTGTTGTTAAGTTTTTCACACGGGTTTCATTACCGCGGTAATTTAGTTATCGTCACTATTTGTACTTCCCATTACCATTGCAATATGCCCGATGGAAAGTTCAAAGAGACTTTCTAGTTTTAAATGAAAACTTTTATGCATTTGCTCAAGTGAAATAAGCATATGGACAAACTTTTAGGACTTTCTAGAACACAAAGGGTACTTTGTGATTACAAACTGTTAACCTTTAGTTGATTTCTTCTCTCCCTTATCTCTGCATTTGGAGACATTCAAAACATGCATAGTAATGAAAACCTTTTCTCTCCATTTCTTTCAATGTCTCTCCTTTGTTAGTTATCCAAACTAGTGGTCAGGGCCAACAGAGTCCACTTTCTTACTTTCTCTGTAAATCACCCAATCCATATGGACTAAAAACTCCCTCTTTGACTATTTGTGTAGGTTGCATTGAGGAAGTTCAAATGGAAAGACTGCCGGAACCCTCCAAACACCAAAATTGCCAGTATAGTGGATCAGGAAGGTTTTAGGTATAACATAGTATTTATCATAGGAAGGAATGGCCGTCTATATCAGTATAACAAAGTGACTGAAATATGGCATGAACACCACCAGTCTCAGCACTTGGTGCTATCAAGATCACCGGGAACTGCCATGAGGCAATCTTCACTATCCCTAAGTGGATCTCTTTTCATGCTCTCTGGAGATGGTGGACTTGTTGAGTATCTATGGAATGCATTGGATGGGTGGAATTGGGTGGAACACGGAACACCGCATCGCAGTGTGACCTTGGTTGGTTCCCTTGGACCGTGCTTTCAGGGGAATCAACTTTTCTTGATTGGTTCAGATGGGAATGTGTATTTGAGGTACTTGGATCAGACAACATGGAAATGGAAAAACTGTGGTTTCCCATATGTGGGTCAAATACAGGTTGGGGAAAATCTTGAGAATGAAGGAATTAGTACTGATGAGGATTTTGCTGCTGGATTCGAAAAAAGTGAAGAGGATATTAATGATTTCAACAGAAACTGCGACTCAAAGGTTGGCTTGTCAGTATATTAGCATCTTGGCAATGGTAGAATCAATGGTGATAGTGTTTTGCTTTATGCAGGTGGCTCCTATACGACCGATTCCCTTCACAGAGGATTCCGTGATTTTTGAGCTAAAAGATGGCAGGGTAAGTAATCATGATTTTTACTTTTCCAAATATAACTTAAAACACTCTATTTATATGCTAACTATCACAAGTAGGGCATATTGGCGGCAAAATCAAATGCTCAAGTTCAATCTCTGTAATGCCAAAATTTGTGTCTGCTGTCTGTCCCACACTCCCAACTGCATGATGTGGTTAGAATTCGGAACTCATCTTGTGATAGGATCATGCGCAGGAGAGAGGATTCGGATTTGGGACGGGGCAGGAGCTTGGGGAATGAGGGTCCTGTACCAAGGAGCTGGAGGACTGTAAACATAAACACACGCAGTGGACGTAAAACTGAAACTTGCCATAATGATAAGAATCGGAAGAGTGCATCACTGTTCACTGGCAAATGTTGGTTAATAAGTTTTCCATCAGATACCTATAACTAGCTTTCTAACTGCTAATTTCCCAATGCTTAGAGAGTAAAAAGGTCAGAATTCAGCAGTTTTAATGATCTATGTTGCACGGACCATCATAGGTGTGCCAGGTGCGGGTATGTGTTTTAGTATCGAATTCATCTAGTTTGGAGAATACAGAAATATTCATATGCCTTAGTGTATATCTTGTAAGTTTCTAGGGTGAAATGATACTATTAAGTATTAACAAGGTGCTATATCACATTCGTCCCTGGAATTCTACTTTTATGCCTAAATAATGGGAAATTCAAATTACGAAATATGTTTGCAAGGAAAAGGTCGAACTACACTCGTAGCACAAATATCCTGTATGTCATGGAATATCCGACACATGTTCTCTAAGTAACATAGTCCTTGACAGTGTATGAGAAGTGGATTTTTTTGCAAGCTGAAACGGTAATGTAGTAGGAACTTTTCAAAATTTATGTGGAAGGAACAACAATGGTATTGAACTTCAAGAATTTAGAAAAAGCAAATGAGAATATAGAAGGACAGTATTACTGACATCATCATCTCATGGCAGTTGGCAGAAATGCAACAAATAGAGGACATCGGTTGGGTTTGGTCACGGATCATTGGAACTCCAACGAGCTTATGCATAGCCCACTTTTGGACTGGTTTGGCATCTTGATACTAAACACAATCCCCCGAACACAAGGCAAGAGCTTGAAGCCAAAGTTGATACTGAAGCTGTACAGTATAGAAGATATACTTTTAAGTAGTTCTGACTGCCAGCTCAGCATGTTGACAGTGGGTGTACCGGAACCCATAAGAGCAGGAGTCACAGGTGGGTGGAGCCGACCAATAACCACATTAGTCACATAGCATAAAGAGCAACTCAGCATGATGATATTGTGACAACCCATTGTCTCATGCCAGTGGCTATGGGTTGAGTACATGTTAAATGATCATCAGATGCCCACGGCTATTATCAACCTGAGATTGAGCTTTGCGCCTTGTTTGAAGGACTCACTGGTGCAGGTTGGTGGGCCAGTTATAGATATGTTGGAGCGCTACGATGTTCCATGAGTTGGTGAGGATTTGAAGAACAATAGGGCAAGACATGAGCCATTAGCATAGCACACCATGTACAGGGTAGTTAATGTAAGAGATCAAATGACAAGTATACATGAATACAACAGCGTATTACAAAAAATTGAAGTGAACTCAGATGTGATAGCTAGGGTGGGTTCGGACCTAGTGAAGTAAAAAGAAAAGGAAGGGTAAATGAGAAAAATTAACCAGAAACTAGTTATTTTCCTTTATTTAGTTCTGCAAAGAAAAGAAGAGTAGAGTGTTGCAAAAATAACTTCTCATCCTTGATTTTAAAAGTAGAAGGAAGGAAAATGACATTATAACTTAATTGATATAGAAAAAGAGAGGAAAAGAGTAACGATTGAAAAAGTGAAATATTTTTCGGTCCAAAAAAGTTTTCCTTTCGATTTTGTTTCTTTCCTCAAGTTCCATAACATACCCTTGAGAAAGCAAATGACATTACGATAATTGCATTTACACAATTCTATAAAACTCTGTAGACGCCTTGTACTTCACTACAAGTTTATATATGGTATTAGTAACCACACACATTATTTGTGAAATATCATGAGAATTAGCACACAATGATGACAATTCTACTCGATGTTCAGACCTAATATAGAGGGGGAAAAGGTCAAAAGGAAAAAAAAGTGAAAGAGGCTAATACCTCTCTCTGAACAAAAGAAAATTAGTACAGTATAATATTATCAAAAGACATTATTGTTAGCATCTCCTGGGGATGCCAATTTTTTTTGAAGGCTATGGCAATTTGCATGTTAGAATTTAGTATCTCTAAAATGCCTACTCCATTAAATATGCCAAATTTTCTAGTTAAGTTTATTTAGTAAGTTTTGGGGAGATAACTAATTGAAGAAAAAAATCGACATGAGAGGAGATATCAAATAACCTCTCACAATTGACATCTAGGTGGAGTTGGTTCAAATACCAATTCATCTCATATAGTATTGAAGAACTACTTTTCGTGAGGACCGTGCGAGTGACAAGTGGCGATTCCTTATTGGTTATCCTTTTTTGTAATATAATACATGAATTGCAAAAATATGGAGTAATAGATTAAAAGTCCCCCCCCCCCCCCCCCCAAAAAAAAAATAAATAAATAAATAAATAAAGTTATGATTCTGAAAGATAAAGATAAGGTACAATTCAAATGACAAACACAGAGTTACTCGGAGAGATAACCAACTAACGTTAGTCTTGACTGATATCCTACCTTTATATATGCAGTGGCGACTCCAGGATATTTGATTAGTGGTGTCATTCAATAATTTTTGGTGACCGCAATTAGCATAATATACTACGTAAGCAAATGAATCTACACTTCTCAAATCTTAACCAAAAGAGTACTTTCAATTACAACCGTTCAAACAAAAAGCAACTCCATGAATTTTTACAATTGCCCTCCAGAAGAGTACTTTCAATTACAACCGTTCAAACAAAAAGTAACTCCATGAGTTTTTACAACTGCCCTCGACGAGTTTTCATGTTTTGAAATCTTTGCACAATAAGCTCATTGTCAATGCTCCTAAATATGTCGGATTCAATGTAAGTAACCAAGCAATCATTCATCAATTGATCACCCATTCGATTCCTTAGACGGTTTTTTACGATTTTCATTGCTGAAAATGCTCTTTCCACGGTTGCCGTTGCCACAGGTAATATCAATGTCAATTTCACGAGCAAATAAACCAATGGAAATGTGAGATCCTTCTTTGTCTCCACCAACTTTTTAGCAAGGTCAGCAACTCCTTTGACCTCGCAAAACTCGTTGCTTGAGCGCACATCAACAGTATAGTTCTCAAGTTGACTATCAAGTGCCATGAGGTCTATAGCTGAAAAATCACATGGATAGAATTCAGCAAGATGAATTAGCATTTGCTTATCAAAAGCAGAAAATGAATTAGTTGGGTTCAAGCACGCCCCACACACAAGCAACTCGCTATTAACCTCAGTAAATCGATTATTAAGCTCCTGAAGCTGTAAATCTATCACCCGGTAGAATAGCTCAACCCGATAATGATGCAAATTTGTAATTTCGGGAGCTTTGCGTTTTGACTTCCCACGAGCCACAAACTTATCATCCATGTTTGGAATGTCAATACCTTGGTTGTTGCAAAAATGAAGACACCTATGAAAATAGTGAATCCCATTGACCATCTCGCATTCTCTATAGTCGCTCTTTACACACCTTAACAAGTTTCATGGCATTTATAATGTCTTGATCGTTCCTTTGTAGTGCTAATGACAAGTCATGAGTGATCCCCAAAATATGTTTCATCAAGTGTAAACAGAAAGCAAATTCAAAAGATTGGGCCATATCCATTACCAAACGAGCTTCAGATCTTTGCTCGAAGTGTGTTGCACCATCTTTAACAACCTCAAGTACATCAATCACGGAAGAAAACATCAAAATCAAGTTCATAATGCTCCCGTAAGGTGAACCCCACCGTGTATCACCAGCTCACTTGACACTTGTTTCTTGGTTCTTACCTTGCCCACTTTCAAGTTCACCACATTCCAATGCTTCTGCAACTCTACCGACTTGTGTATCTCGAAGAATGTATCGTCTCTTAGAAGAACACCTAACAACATTCACTATGATGGCAATTAACCGAAAAAGTTCTTCGATGTCAATGTGATTCTTAGCAACAGCTACAAGAGTCAATTGAAGTTGATATGCAAAACAATGGACATAAAAAGCAGAACTATTCTCCCTTAATATATGACTTTTGAGACCATTGAATGCACCTTGCATATTAGAGGCTCCATCATAACCTTGCCCTCGAATTCTTGACATACTTAACCCATGCTTACAGAAGATTGATTCAATTGCCAATTTAAGTGTCAAAGCAGTGGCAGGGGCGACTGCAATGTAGGAGTAGAGGGGTCAAGTGAACCCACTCAAAAAAAAAAAATGCAAAAATTACTAAGTATAATTTTTTTTTATTTGGACCAACCATTACATGACACCACAACAAAAAAACTGTTGAACCCATACATATACAAGGCAAATGTTTTCTTTCACGTGGTTCCTGAAACAAACGTACAAATAACGAAGAACAACAGCCATTTGTTCTTTGACAGACACATCACGAGATTCATCAACTAAAATCGAAAAATACTCCTTATCAAGATCCTTAATGATAGCAATGGTAGTTTCAGATGCAGCATCATTCACAATGTCTCTTTGAATATCAGCATGTGTCAACTTGTTATGTTTTGGAGCTTTCACATATACAGCTTCATTGATGATTTCATTGTTATCAGCTAGAAAGCGTAAAAGCTCAAGAAAATTACCTTTATTACTAGAATCATCTGATTCATCATGTCCACGGGTAGCTAATCCTTGATGCAAAAGGTACTTTAGGCAATTCAGTACTGCATTGAGGCGAGTTTGATACTCAATCTTTGCTTGTTCAGTCTGCTTACAGAAAACACTTTGAATGTGTTGCTTTTGTCTCATTAGAACCTCACATTGCTTCACAGCTTGATTATGAGCGCTGTTAACAAGCCCAACATGAGTTCGAAGCCTATCTACCTTGTTCCAAGATGTGAATCCCCCCGTTACAAAAGCATCACCTCCCGCTCGTTTACCAATTATCAGGCCTAAATAGGTAACATGGTAAACAGAAAATGGCATCCTTTTCTACACTGTATTCCAACCAATTCTTGTAGTCTTTAAACCAAGAGGGATTAAATTGACACATCAATCCACCAATGTCTCTTTGAGGGAAATTGTGATCAGTAGGCTGACAAGGACCTTTTTGTAGGTATGATCTTCTCACATCATCCCGATCATTAAGATGATAGGACAATGTTTTTCCCCGTAGCCCAGGATCTAAGGGCAAATTGTTTACATCAACCCGACTACGCTTAGGCGTTGTTTTGGCTTCACTGTCACCACAAGTTTCTGGATAATGAATTGAATCTTGGGCTACAATTGATTTTCTTTTCAGAAATTTGTCCATAATGGAAGAACTAATCAATGAAAACAAAATAAAGGATATTGTCAATTTGATTTCAAGAACATATACAGAGTATATTTTCACAACTCACAAAACATAAGGATAGAAAATTGTACCAAATAACAGTATTGAGTGGAAAATTATACTAAAAATAAGAAGGACTTACCTTACAATATCATTCTATACTCCTCCCATCCTTAATCTTTTAAATGAATTGAGTGGAATTTTCTTCAGTAAATCGACTTACAAAACTCGAAAGCTCCGATTTGAGAAGAGAAAATCGTCTTCATCTCCCATTCTCCCTCTCGTTTTTCACTCCAGTGGGTTTCCAATTTGGTAAAGTGCTGGTAAAGTGACTTGGGGCAAGAGTCAAAAACCTTTCTCCTACTTTTAAAATAGTTGTAGCTTTCCAGGGTACTATTTGTACGTTTGTTTCAGGAACCACGTGAAAGAAAACATTTTCCTTGTATATGTATGGGTTCAACAGCTTTTTTGTTGTGGTGTCATGTAATGGTTGGTCCAAATAAAAAAAAAATTATACTTAGTAATTTTTGCATTTTTTTTTTTGAGTGGGTTCACTTGACCCCTCTACTCCTACATTGCAGTCGCCCCTGTATATATGTTTTCAATTTCAAGTGAATTCTTTCCTAATCTTCCCTCTGTCCTGTCCCATACGCAGGTTTATTTTTTGTAGTCTTTTGGATCCCAACTGGTGTGGCAACAAAGATTTTTCGACCTCATTCTCTCGCATCATGCTACTACCAAGTTTTTAATTAGTTTATAATTCCTTCATTTTACCTTTTCTTCCCGTGAACTTATAGGTTGGAGGGTTAGGGGAAGCTTGAATCCGCAGCGGTAAGAATCGCTGCCAAACATCACGCATCATAAGAGAGAGTGCTTCACTCACCATGGAAAGCCTTTGGTGATTGATCCTATGTTTTCTTATATTAAAAAACCGATCCCATGTTTTCTTATATTTTGTTTTTTAATAGTTGATCATTTCCTGTGATGGTAAAATGTGTAAAAGTCGTATATTTTTGGAGCATGGTAGTTTCGTGGTGATAAGTAATTAGGCCAGGTTGTATGATGTAATCAATGAGACTTTTATTTTAGCTTTTTTCATGTCGGGCATTTTTTGGGTTTATTTATGTTGGTGCAAAATCCGGGAATCATCGTGAAACTTGAACCCTTTGATGATGAAACTTGCTTCGAGGTAGTCGCTTTCCGAAAATAGTATTCGCCCCCACCATTTGGTGTGCACCGGGTTGATTGCAAATTTAAGGATACAACGAAGCCCGATCAAATGATCTTTTGATTGCGTCCGCACAAACAAAGGACAAACAGAATACCGAGTTTGAAATATGATCGACAGAACTAAGGATTTGTTATCACCGTTTCTGCAGAGTAACTGTGCAACAAAACAAGAAAGAATTTTGTGTAGTAATTTTGGCAAAGTAATTGCGCTAGAAAATTCTGTGTTGAATAAGTGTGATATGGGCTCTATTTATAGACCCATATACGCCTTTTCGCCTTAGGATAACCTTTGGTGAAAGGCCTTGCAAAGTGTGCCATCAAAGCGCCACACAGCCTACTGCCACACTCATGCACGCCTGTGGACCCACCAACTAAGGAGGGACCCACCCAACAAATCTCCCCCTCCTGACTTGGGAACAACAAAACAAATGCTTCTCCTTGGGAAAACTTTTAGTCATCATATCCGACCCATTTTTGTCCGTGTGAACCTTCTCCAATTGTAACAATTTTTCATCCAACACATCACGAATCCAATGATACCGCACATCAATGTGTTTTGACCGTGAGTGAAACGTTGGGTTCTTGCTCAAATGAATAGCACTTTGATTGTCACAATAAAGAACATACCTCTCTTGATTAAAGCCCAATTCTTGAAGAAGTCTTTTCATCCATAGCATATCCTTGCATCCTTCTGCTACTGCAATATACTCGCCCTCGGTGGTAGACAGTGCAACGCATTTTTGCAACTTGGATTGCCACAATACGGCTTCCCGTGCATAAGTCGTCAAGTAGCCCGACGTGGATTTTCTAGAGTTTACATCTCCCGCCATGTCGGCATCCATATAGCCTTTCAACAAAGGCTTACCATCTCCAAAATATAAACACTTTTTTGGAAGTTCACCGAAGGTAACACAAAATCCATTTCACCGCAGCCCAATGATCCTTCCCCGGATTCGAAAGAAATCTACTCACCACACCAACCGCATAGGCTATGTCGGGCCTAGTACATACCATTGCATACATTAAAGATCCAACCGCCAATGCATATGGAACATTCTTCATTTCAATTTTTCCTTTTTCACTTGCCGGAGTTTTCTTGGAGCTAAGTTTGAAATGATTGCCAAGTGGAGTGCCAACTGGTTTGGCCTTGCTCATATTAAACCTCTCTACCACCTTCTTGATGTACCTTTCTTGTGATAGCCAAAGCTTGCTATTTTTCCGGTAACGGGTGATCTTCATGCCAAGTATTTGCTTTGCGGGACCCAAATCCTTCATAGCAAAGGATTTGCCAAGCTCCTTTTTCAACTTCTCAATCTTTCTAGCATCATGGCCAACGATCAACATATCATCCACATAAAGCAATAAAAAGATGAAGTCACCATCTGAAAATTTCTTCACAAACACATAATGATCCAAAGAAGTACTATTATACCCATGCTCAACCATGAACGAATCAAACTTCTTGTACCATTGTCGCAGCGCTTGCTTTAACCCATACAAGCTCTTCTTTAGTTTACAAACTAAGTTCTCCTTGCCTTTGACTTTGAACCCATCCGCTTGCTCCATGTAAATCTCTTCCTCCAAATCACCATGAAGGAAAGTTGTTTTTACATCAAGCTGCTCAATCTCAAGATTCAAGCTAGCGGCCAACCCAAGAACAACCCGTATAAAAGACATTTTCACCACTGGCGAGAAAATTTCTTCCAAGTCAATTCCCTTTTCTGGGCCAAAACCCTTCACAACCAACCGTGCCTTGTACCGTGGCTGTGAGCTTTTCTTTTCTATCTTCAAATGATAGACCCACTTGTTCTTAAGAGCCCTTTTGCCCTTAGGCAATTTCACCAAGTCATAGGTGTGGTTCTCATGCAAGGATTTCATCTCCTCTTGCATGGCTTTCATCCACTCCCCCTTATGCTCGTGAGTTGGAGCTTCTTGATACTCGGGTTCTCCACTATCCATATGCATCACATACTCATCAACTGGATACCTTTTTGAAGGTTGTCTCTCACTAGTTGACCTTCTCAATTGTGGTTCTTCAAACGGTTCAGGAAGAACTTGCTCTTCTTGCATTTCTTTCTCTACATCCTCAGTTGCAGAAGTATCATCAACACCACCATCATCTTGTACATCTCCCCCGTATTCATCATGCACCATGGGTGGAGGAACCAGATCAAGATTACCAGATACTCTTGTGAGGTTGTCGGCTTCTCATTTTCACCGAAATCTTCAATCGTTTGATCCTCAAAGAAGCCTACATCAATGCTTCTCACAATTTTCCTTTCAACTGGATCCCACAATCTGTACCTGAACTCTTCATTGTCATTCCCAAGAAAAATACACTGCTTTATCTTGCCATCAAGTTTGGACCTCTCATCTTTCGGAATATGCACATATACCCTGCACCCAAACACCCTCAAATGCCCATAGGAAACATCCTTGTCAGACCAAAACCTTTCAAGCACATCACCATTCAATGGAGCTGAAGGAGAAGATTGATTAGAGCAACTGCTGTCCTCATTGCCTCAGCCCAAAAAAAACTTTAGGCAGCTTCGCGTGAGAAAGCATAGAACTCACACTTTCCACAATTTTTCTATTCATTCTTTCTACCACACCATTTTGTCGAGGTGTCTTGGGAATTGTCCTTTCATGCCTGATGTCTGATTCTTTGCAGTACCGCTCAAATGGCCCTCTGTATTCACCACCATTATCTGTTCAAATAGATTTTACTTTCCTTCCGGTTTGCCTTTCAACTTCCACCTAAAAAAGTTTAAATGCTTCAAACACAGCATCTTTAGTTTTCAAAGCATAAGCCCAAACTTTTCTAAAGTGATCATCAATGAAAGTAACAAAGTAATGTGCACCACTATGTGTACTAACTTTCAATGGACCGCAAACATCGGAATGTATCAAATCTAGAACATTAGGTTTCTAGATGCAGGAGTTCTATTAAAAGCAACTCTCTGTTGTTTACCAGCTAAGCAATGAACACCGTGCTTTAAACATGTACCTTTCACCTCAGGAAGAACCGCTTTCCTCGTTAGGAATTTACATTCCCTTCTCGCTCATGTGACCAAGCCGCTTATGCCATAGCTCGGTTGAAGTCTCATCTTCTATTGCATTCATGTCTCCTTTGCTTATCTTAGCTTGCATCGAATAAAGAGTAGAACTCTTCTTTCCCCTTGCAAGAATCAAGGAACCTTTGGAGAGTTTCCATTTCCCATCATCAAATTGGTTCTTATACCCCTCATCATAAAGCTTGCCCGCCAAAATCAAATTTAGGCGAATATCTGGAACATGTCTAACATCTTTGAGCAAAAGCTTACAACCCGTGTTGGTCTCTAAGCAAACATCTCCCATCCCCACAATCTTGGACACACCTTCGTTACCCATCCGGACATGGCCAAAGTCCCCATGTGTATAGGATGTAAAAAAGTCCCTTTGTGAAGTAACATGGAAGGAAGCACCGGGTCGATCACCCAACTCAAATCTTGCCCTGTGAGCCCAACAAAACCATCATCGCAAACATTGATAACTTCTCCATTGGAGACAACTGCGGCTGTATCTTTCTCACCACTACTTTCGCCACCTTTACCTCTCTTTTGCTCCTTTTTGAGTAATATGCACTCCTTTTTAATATGTCCCGTCTTATGACAATGATAGCATTCGATTTCATACATTGGCTTGGATTTTCCTCTTGACCTGCTCTGGACTTGTCCTTGGACTTGTTACGCTCACCACCAGAATTTCTAGTCAAGCTTCTACCCTTGTTCTAAACAACAAAAGCCTCTGTCTCACATGAAGTACCCTGCTCTTTCCTTCTTGCCTCATCATTGAACTTGCTATCTTTCACCATGTCCATGGTTACCATCCCACTTGGAGCCGAATTGCTGATTGAACAACCAACGTTTCCCAACTGTCAGGCAAAGAGCTCAACAACAACAGTGCTTGCAACTCATTATCTAGCACCAATTTCATCATAGTCAACTGATTAATCAATCCTTGGAAGTCACTCATGTGCTCTGCAACACTACGACCATCCTTGTACTTCAAATTAACAAGCCTCCATACATAGAAGCTTTGTTTTGTGTCGTTTTCCTCTCATACATAGACTCAAGTTTCTTCCACAACTCATAAGCATTAGTTTCTTGAGCCACATGATGGAACACACTTTGATCTACCCAAGTACGAATTTGAGCAACGGCTTTTCTATGCAAAACTGCCCAAGCCTCATCACTTGTCTCGCTCAGTTTCTTTGTATCACCCATGATAGGTAAATACAAGTCCTTCGTATAAAGGATATCCTCCATTCGTGGTTTCCATGTAGAGTAGTTTGCAGAAGTCAACTTAATCATAGCCCCTGAATGATCCTTCATTCTAAATTCACACAAGATTTAGCCCAAGCATACAATCAAGGGCTTTAATACCAATTTGTTGGAAAAAACTACTAGCAAGAACTCCTCTTTGTATTTTCCCCTCCTTATGCAAATAGAGAATAGGCTAAATATTACAATCCACAATAACCAACAAGTAAATCTAGGAGCTGAAAAATAAAGAACACATGCAAACACGAGACACCAAGATTTTTACGTGGTTCCCCATAAAAATAGAGGTACGTTCATGGGACCATAGTCCGCTTCCAAATCTTCCACTATAATAATAATAATGGCGTTACAAGAGTTCTTCTCTAGTACACCACTAAAGGCTTCCAAACATCACCCAAAGGTGGATTTCAACAAGAACAACAAAGAGTACAAGTTTAGGTCTCACCAAAGTGGATATCCCAAACCCTTAGATACCGAGAGAAACTTGACAATCCGCTCCGATCAAAACTTAGAGTGTGGACACCCCAATTTGGACCTCCCAAATATCCTCAAAGATGTGGCCGGACGGCTTCCCAATGATGATAAAAGTTAAAATGTGCCTCGGCAGCCTTGGAACAATGCTTTTTGTACAAAACCCCATGGAAAATCTCTTCAACACAAACCCTACTCTACACCATCTTCTAGTACATTAAAAACCTTGTTTTTTGATATGTAATATGTCTCAATTCGTTTTGAAATAAGGGAGATACGAGGATTTTACCAAAACATCTCTTTTTTCGACCACCTGAGGGTAAAATCATCATAACTTTTGATGTACAAATTATTTTGTGTTCAAACCACTTGGGTTAGAAATTATACTTAAAAAGCTTTCCATCGGTACCAACCACGCACAAAACGGAGTTTGGTAGCACCCAGGGCAGCGCCGCGAAGTTTGGCTGTTAAAGCTGGCCGTACTGCTATCTTAAGGTAGCCGTACGGCTAGCTTTTTGGTAGAAAAATCCATCCTAGCCGTACGGTGCCCCATGCAAGTCGTACGGCTGGAATCGTTATCCTCTGCAGAAAATCCGCGGGAAGAGAATATATTCGATTTTGTTAATGATTCTGTATCTTTTGCGTGATTTGGTTGCGTTCCTCCACCTATATATATCCCTCCCCCTCTGCTCATTCAACCACCAGAGAGATATATAGACCCCAATGAAAATCACCACGAGAGAGAGGTTATCAGTAAGTTTTCCGGCGACTGCGATGAAAAACCGATGTCCTGAACTTCGTTCTAGCCTCCAGTAAAACCTTCAAACTCTAATCCCCACCTTTCCTTCCCATTCTCAAATCCAGTAGCCATAAAACCGTACAAAATCTTGTTCCCGAAGTTTGTATCCCGAAACACCCGAAGTTTCCATTCTCTACTTCAAAATCTGAAGGTATAAACTCATTTTCGAGCCTTGATTCTTAATCCCGGTTCTCCGAGAGGATTCCCCGAGTCAAGAATGGTTCCGGTAACCGTTTGTTGGCTCAGGTAATCGTTTTTCAAACAAAAATCAACTTCCCGGACCCGTATCGGGCGATTTTCTCAATAATCGCACAGTACGATCCACGTGGGAAGACATATCTTGTTCCATTGTACCTTTTTAAGAGCAAAACCAAGTTACCCGAGGCGTTTTTGTTAAGAAAAATCAGTTTTCGAACAAAATGGGGCTTCTGTTCACAAAAAAATGAAATTTTCAAAATAACAAAGGAAGGGTAGTCGTACGGCTACATACCCTAACCGTACTGCCACCTTATGTGAGCCGTACGGCTCCCTTTTGAAATAAAAAAATCCCCTCTGTTTTCCTCTGTTCAGCCCTTGTTTTCGTAACCTCTGAAAGTTTTATAATTATAGTTTCACCCCCTTACTCCCTTGTTAAGTCCCTTTACTTCTTTTTATTATTATTATGTCCATTTAAATACTTGTTTATTTGTTAAAATTTTACAATAAAATATTTTCCAAAAATCCCACAAATATTTAGTAAAGACCGGGAATTTCCCGGGCAAGCGAGGTGCTTTTAAACAAAACCTTCCCCATTCGTAACCTGGCTCCCGAATCCAAAAGAATCTTTTCGCGAACGAAATCTTTTCCAAAAATGGCACGAGAGTCATCAATTATTTTTAACAGTTTCTCGGGTACCAAAATCATTTCTAAAATAAATCCCGGGTTGCGACTCATTTTTTGTGTCTATGTTCAAAATACAAGTTAGTTAGTTTTAGAGCCGCGTGGCGCCGTCCACATAGAGCTCGTTGGCGTGAACAACATACTGAAATTTCATCAAAATCGGAGAAGAAACGCACACCGATCTTGGCTTGAACTTGGAGCAAAACCCTCCCTTTTACAAGTCCCTCGAACTCTCTCTTTTCTCTTGTTTCTGGAACATAGTAAAGGAGAAAAAGTTCTCCTGACTTCTTTTATAATCTCATGAAGAAATTACAAGACTGTCATCACTAGCAACCGCAATTTTATAAGTATATTTTGGTTCCTCATGTTCGTAAAGAAACAATATGTGCTTTGGCACTAGAGTTGTTAAGTCCACATTTCCTTTGCGGAAGAAGAAGAGACTAAGCTATTCAAGGATGATATAAAGTTGTAAAACGTACATGTGAGGATGTCAATCTCAACCATATGCCACCTTCGATGCTTCTACATTTTCTTGACTTTGAATTGTATGGAGCATAAAAGATAAATTATTGCATGATTTTCTGAGATGTTAATTTTCATAATCTTGATCATGGGAAGATTACCCCTACTTTATCCTTTGAGCTAAGAACCTCATTGAAATCACCTATGCAAAGCCAGGGGAGTCTCTCAAAAGTAGCAATATCTTGAATTTTCTCCCATATCTGCTCTTTCCTTGAATTCAAAGGGCAGCCGTAAACAAAGGTTGCCACCCAATTTGATGAATCTCCTTTAACTGAAATCACAAAATGGATTAAATTCTTACTAACCATCTCCACCTCAATCCACCATAAAGCTAATCCCTCGGCTAGTACTTTAGGCTCCACATAAATACCAAAATCAAACTTAAACCTATGGCGGATGGTCTCCATCTTGACCTTATTATTCTCTGTCTCCATCAGAAAAACAATGGAGGGGCGGTGTTTTTGCGGATCAAGTCACCTAAAGGCTGGCTTGTTAAAGTATGCCCAATTCCTTGACAGTTCCAGGTTAGGATCAACATTGAGGAAGTGGCTATTTTGGGCCAGCCACAAGCCCTTGATTATCACTTGCATTTATTGAGCCAACACCAGATACAACTACTTCGTCCACAACCACTTCAATCGGTAAATCAACAAGCTTAGCCCCCGCTTCAGAAAAAGATTGTTGGACATTAATATCACATAGAGTCTTTGAATTCTTAATTTCCTTGCCCTTATACCTTCGAGGTTTGAATACCCTTGGCAGTTCCACCACATTATTGTGTGACCCTTGAGGCATGTCTATATGTTTATCCCCTTCCACTGATTCACCTTCTACCATGCATTATATATTACAAGGGTAGCCCTAGGTATTCCTTTCCCCAGATTTGGAACTTTTGATTGCTCAATGATGGTCAGTGGAGACTCCATGCATTTTAGATTTAGCAACCTATCAAAAATTTGGGAAAGGCTCACCTCCAATCGAGCTGGTATTGGGCTTATAACAGGGCCAAAAAGGATGAACCTGGGCCATCGTCCTTATTCCACCTTTCATCATTATTAGCCAAGAAGCCCAAGGATTTGGAGATCTCATCAAAAGATTCCACTCCTACTGCATTTGGGCTATCAGATGGTTCCTCCACGAAATAAGACCGACCCATAGCGTTAGGCCCACATCCACTTTTACTACCCTTAACACAGTAGGATGACCCTATAGAAGGGCCAAGTAGAGAGTGAGCATGGAACTGAGATGCACCATGGAATGTAGCTCGTAATGGAGTAGTATCTTGACTTGTTACCACTTGACGAGCATCAGATTCTTGGGATGGTGTGGGAAAAACATCACATTCTTGCCCACCATCTGAAATTTTACCCACTTGCTCGTCCTATGATAAAATCTGTTTATCACATACCTCTCCCAAAGATTCTTTCTGTACTCCAACCACCCCTTGATTCTTACCTGAAACAGTGGGTTTACTATTTGTCTGACCCAAAGTCTCAAGAACGGAAAATTCACCATGAAGAAAAGTCCCATATTTCAAGTTAGAAAGATCTACCGTATCACAGAAGGAACAATTAGCCATAAGATGACCAATCCTTCCACAAGCGTAACAAAATTCTGAGAGTCGTTCATATTTAAACTTAATCTATAAATCCTCATTTACATTACATTTGAGCATATACCCTTCTTTAAAGGTTTAGGAACATCTATATTGTACAATATATGAACATTTTGAACGACACGGGATTTTCCAAAGAGAGTTTTGTACAAATGTTTTGACCAACTTGAGACTATGAAATGGCCCAAGGCTAACACCCTTGAAAGTCTGTCTGGAAAGGGATGGGTGCTATTAACTGGATATTTCGACCCTCTGGCCAGGGACTTTCCTGGTTATTTCATTTGTCGAGAGAAGGTCGCGAAAGAAAAATTATGTTTGTAAAGTGACACGTTTTATGAGAAGGAACTTTGTTTTTGAAACACGATTGAAGGTGGATTTTTTTAGTACTAGAATTGTGGGTTTTTTGGATGTTTTGAAGTGGATTGTGGGTGGTTTCACTTGTATTTGTGTAGGTAAGTGATGAACAAGGCTTGATGAAGGATTTTTGGAGGATTTTTGGTGAATTTGTAATGGGTTTGGTAATGTAGGTGAGTGTGAGGAGCCCTGAACGTTTTAGAGTGAGAGAGAGGAGTGATATTGCTGGTAGTAATAGAGAGAGAGTGGAGAGAATGGCAGTAGTGTGAGAGGTGAGGGTGAGAGGGGGTATTTATAGATGGAAATGGGGGAAAATTGTAATTTAAATTTAGAATAGTTTAGGGGGTTAAGGGGTGATTAGGAGGGGTTGAGTGAACTTGTAGATTAAGGAAATGGCCGGATTTTGGGATGGAATGCACCCCATTAGAGCAAAAACTCATGATTACACCCACTGTCTGTAACTAACTGGTGTAGAGGTAGAGCGCTCAAGGTGTGTTTAGGTTCTGGCTTGTGCTTTGGCTTGGCTTGGTTATTTTGGGTTAGGATAATGATTTTTTAGAGCTTTAAGGTTGGCTTTCGTTCAATTCCTTGAGGTAGTCAACACTGGTCTTTTCATCATCGGGAATGCTTGTGCGTATCCCGGGTTCAAAATCAGGGTGTCTACAACTAGGTAATTGCTGGCATGATCAATCTATAGAAACCAGTTTATCGCATCATGAAATTGGACATGAAGAGTAGGAGAAACTGACAGGGTTATCTTAATCTAGTCATTTATTATAAACTAAAGGGGTGTTCTTAGTTACACAAAGCAGGGGCAGGATCGGGAGCGGAGGATCATAGAAGCTTCTAGTATGGGAGCGCCGGGAAAGTGGATCTGATTATGACTTATCTGGTTTTTGCACCAAATTGAAAAAATTAGATAGGGTGAATGATATCGATTATACACTCATATGGTTCCTGTGGTTAATGATGTCTAGAGTCAATAGTTGGTTTTAGCCATTTCGACAACTTTGATAATAACTTAATGTGCTCTAGAAACTTACTAGTCTATTTTTTTGGAGAGTTTGCAGAGTTGTTTTTCTCCCAATGATGTGTTTAATTACTTCATAGGATTGGCAAACAAAGTAAGAACAACTGCCAATTGCACCAATTAAAAAAGAAAGAAAGGAAAATGTTTTGTTGATCTTCTTTTTAAATTTCCTATAGTTGTTCCTAAAACTTCTACTGTGGTTTTAGAATGCATGTTGTGATTCTTCATTTTATACTTGCCCCTTTGGTCATTCTACGTAATATCCCCAACCCCTTAATGAAGTAAATTTACAAATGGCTTCAGGCTGGAATCACAGTAGTTTTTGTCCCTAGGAGTTAGGGTCGTGCTATACCATACATGCGTACATAAGGTTCCCAATGAAACTCTATGTTAGATGGGCCTTTTTAAAACAAGTCAACTATCCAGACACCTGATAAGTTTGTGGAATGTGTATGATACTTCTTACTGGACACCTGTCATGTAATAGAACTTTATGTTTGTCATTATTCTGTATTTTGTTGTGTAGTTTTTCCCTAGTCAGAGAATACAACGTGCACCTTGTACCTAAGTCCGTGTTTTAAGACTAAATTTGAAGCTATAGCATTTGAACCTGTTGAACCATTTTATTTTTTCTAGTAGATACGTCATCATTACCAATGCCATAGCCTCTACTTATGTTATATACATGAGAACAAACATCATTATAAACCGTTTGGTACCTTTTCCTAACTTGAATACCTGTACTTGGCCTTTTAGAAGTCTTATATCTTCCTTGATTTTCTTCCCAAATCATTTACTCCCTGATGATCGATGAAAACAATTGCCAATGTTTATGTTGGTTGTCTACAATGTACCGGCTTATACTTAACTTTATTTTGCTGAAGCTGTGCAGCTTCCTTATTATATTAGATTACAAATAACTTTCCAACCATCTTGATGCAAAGGATGCCACTTTCTTGGAGGAACATAGCTCTTAGGATTGATGAATACGAACGCAGTTTCAAAGAATTCGAAGCAGCCATGCAAAATTTAGACAATGCTCTACAAACGAAACACAATTTGTCTAATCAAATAGCACTAGCACAACTCCATGGAATTCCTATTACACTGTTGCAAAATATGCACTTCCAAGTGGTAGAACGGAGGCATGAGATGGCAATCAGAAGAAGTCAGGCTTTAAACACCTCCAATCATTCGTAACGGTTCATCAGAGATGCGTTGAGAGAATTTAATTTCAATAACACAATAAAGCTCAAGCATGGTTATGATGTTGTTGCCTTGGCATGACAAGGTCCTGGCTTACCCCTGAGTATGGTCCACTACGATATAGATTGAGATGTGGAACAAATAGGGAGTATGAAAATGTACAAAGAGTCGCAGCAGAATTCCATATCCCATTGATCAATACGGTTAAGGCCGAATTGATCAAGTCATGGATATGATCCCAATCGGTGGGGATTATTACAATCCAGAAGACCCGGTGCCACCACAATGATGGTAGAAAGTGCAATTAGTATGTAAGAAAAAAATTATCCATGGGATATATAGAGTCGCCACCACTAGATTTTTTTCATTATGTTTTTGTTATTAAACATGGTTTCAGAATGCTTAGGGGTTGCACGGTTTGTTAATCTTTAAGATATCTCAGCGTGGATGGTTCGTTGTTCTTAATGGATGTGGTTGCTGGTTCTTGTACCACACAGGGACCAGGGTAAATGTGTATTGTCTTTCTTCTTTTGACATACTTCAATGAAACCTTTGATCAATTTGAGTGATATTTTTTGTAGCAATGCGAGTAAACTTGTAGAGTTGTAGTATTACAAGTTCACTACTTTGTCTGTAAACCTCTTGGGTTGCTATTTGGGCCAACAAAAACCAGTTTATCGCATTAGTTTGGGAGCGCCGAGAAAGTGGATTTGATTATAAATTATCTGATTTTTGAACCAAAATGCAAAAAATAGATAGGGTGAATGATGTCGATTATACACCCGTATGGTTCCTGTTGTTAATGATGTCTAGAGTGTCAAAAGTTGGTTTTAGTCAGGACAACTTTGATGATAACTTAATGTGCTCTAGAAACTTACTAGGTTGTTGATAAGCCATAGATATTGTAAATAGCAAGGCTTATTTCACTCATTTTGTGCATGTACACACGCGTTTTAGCGCTTGATATGATTGATATTGCGCGAAGCGTGCTTTTGTTAGTTTCAGGTCAAACCACGGAATAAGGCACATTTGAAGTGCTTCGGGATGCATCCAAGGGCCAAGTGCCCCATGGCATTTCACGACCGAGCCTCAAGAGCCAAGACACGAAGATTTGGCTAAGGCTCGGGAAGATAAAGAGGGCACAAGATCAAGCCGGAAGACTAAAGTCGTGTCCAAGGCTTACAAAGACTCCTGGTGGATTCCGGAAGTACCCAAGTATCCACGAGACCAAGTGCTACCCTTCCCGAAGCTCGCACAATGTTTGGAAGTGTTTTTGAGGAAGTCCGGAAGCACGCAAAGTGATATGTCGTTTTTGTACCAAAAATATAATTTATAAAACAGGGAATTTACAATTATCCCGAAGAATAGTGGTTAAGTCCAAGATCGTCCACGGAGAGTAAAAAGCTAAGTCGCGGTACTTTCAATTAATTTCTAATTTAATTCTGAGAAAAGAATGGATGGTTGGATTCGAATTGATTAAACTAAATTTAACTAGAAAGCAATTAAAGTTTGAAAATAAGTGAGAGAAAGGACTAGGGTTTCCGATTCAACCTCCCCTTGTAATATAATTGGGATGAAATCTAGGGTTTCATTCAATATACGACCAAAACCAAAAATATAATCAAGATTCGTACTCCGTATAGACTATCTCAACACGGCATGGATCGTCTCACCGGACTTAACGGGCGGCACGACCCGTCTCACGTCGTATAATCTATCTCAAAGACTATCCTGGAGCATTGACAACTGTTGCACCAAAAATATAATCAAGACTCGTATTCCGTATAAACTATCTCAACACGGCACGGATCGTCTCACAGGACTTAACAGGCGGCACGACCCGTCTCACGTCGTATAATCTATCTCAGAGACTATCCTGGAGCATTGAAAACTGTTGTATAACGGTGTTTGATATCACGAATACAAACACGCAAGATAGATTAGAAAAATAATAACTTTCATACAAATATGAATAATCCAAGAAATTATACAACTACTTGTTGAATAAAAACCCAAGAAATCTATACAATTATACTACTCGGAGATAAGCATCCTCGTTACCCTAGCCGGAGTGTTAGCCGATCATGGAGACGGTCATTATTTCCGACTGTCAAACTGAACTTATGCGCAGCCCCGTGCCTCCGAACCTCCCACGAACAAAACCCTTGCTGCTCTTTTATAAGTGTCGAGTAAGGTCCAAGCTTTCCAACTGGTGGGCCATCATTATGCACGTTCAATTTAGCAAAACCAAAAGGCCTGTTGACTGGCCCATGCTACTCTATAGTATATTTCTTGATTGTGCAATCAATTAAATAATCATAGCCCAGTTGCCTAAAACTTGCATCACGTGCAAATCCATGTCGGCTTAATGCTCCAATTCCATATATGGGAATTTGATTCGGTGCTTCTCGCTTTTGTATTCCATATTAAGCTTGGCTCCTTCTCTCAATTAAATTGTTCGGCACCGTACAAAATTCTCAATTTAACACCGTGTTTCATTCAATTGTTCCGCAAGTCTTGAAACGAGGAAATCGAGTATCAAACTCCAATTAATATATTAAACGGGCATAACAACAATAATTAGGGGCCGTTAATGGGTACATTTGCGGCTCAATCACAAAGCCAAGGGGTGGAAATCAAAGAAGAGGCAGCCTTAAAGGCCTGAGTATTGATACCAATATTGATAGGTATTAATACCTTTTGTTCACATGCTGAACAGACAAGTGTGTATCGATACACACTTCTTTCGGGGAATTTTTTAATAATTGTATCGATACCAATCCTTCATGGTATCGATACAGGGTCATTCTGAACCACTTTTTACAACTTTATTCATTTCCTTTTATGTTAAAATTTAGGATATTTAGCTGTTTTTAGGATATTTTAGAGGAGAGAGGGTCTTGTGTATAAATACCCTTCTCTCTCTATCTCTCTACTTCTTCTTCCTCCTTAGATCTAAGTTACTTTTAGTATAATTCCTCCATAATTGTAAGCTCTCTCTCTTCAAGAACACTTGTAAGTTTCATATTTTAGTTAATTTCATAAGGTTTAAAGTTGTAGCTACCACTTAGTTCCTTCTATAAATCTAGTTTATTTTCTCTTGTGTTATGTTCTTTATTTCCTTTACATTTCAAGTCATATTTCTATTATGGTGTTTGAGTAGGTTATAAAGGCTTGGTCATGGGGTGATTAACACTCCATGACTTGGGTGTGATCCATTCTTCTCATTTGAAAAGCATACATTTCTTGTTGAACAAAGAGTTAGGGTTTAATTTATGTACCAAAATTTGAGTTTGTTAATCCCTTTGATCTCACGTAGCGAAGGGTTCATTCTACTTGGCACGTGTGATGCTTAGGGCGGTGTCAATTTAAATGTTTGCCAAGTGAATCGGAAAATCTTAATCTTTGCTAAACACCTTTTCTAGTCAAATGGCCTTAAGCTCTAAATCTTCTGTTGTCCCAAGCCGGTTATCAAGAGGACAATGGATTGGCCTAAGTTATGGGTGTTGAAATCCCCTAGACCTTGCCTTAGTTTTAATTAGTCTTTTCATTTCCCGAGTCATTCACGAAGTTAAGTGAATTCCACCCAACAAATCACAAAATTCAGTTTGCTGCTTCAAGGCTAAAACCTTCACCCGCAAGTCATTTTTCATGCAGTACGTTCGGTCACTGTGGATTCGATCCGGTCTTGCCCGTATCAAGCTACACGACACCTAAGCCCTACGCTTAGGGCATCCGCTTTTACAATGCAAGTTAAAGTGGCAAGCAGCTGTTTTTTTGGAGTATTTGCAGAGTTATTTTTCTCCCAATGATGTGTTTAGTTACTTCATGGGGATTGGCAAACATAGTAAGAACAACCACCAACTGCACCACTTAAAGAAGAAAGAAAGAAAAATGTTTGCTTGATCTTCTTTTTAAATTTCCTATAGTTACTAAAATTTCTATTGTGGTTTTGCAATGCATGTTGTGATTCTTTATTTTATACTTTCCCGTAAAGTCATTCTACGTAATATCCCCAACCACTTAATTAGTTTGTTGTGATTCTTTATTTTATACTTTCCCGTAAAGTCATTCTACGTAATATCCCCAACCACTTAATTAGTTTTGCAATGCATGTTGTGATCATAGTAATTTTTGTCCCTGGGAGTTGGGGTCATGCTATACCATACCTGCGTACATATGGTTCCCGATGAAACTCTATGTTAGATGGGCCTTTTTAAAACAAGTCAAATATCCAGACACCCGATTAGTTTGTGGACCGTGGAATGTGTATGATATTTCTTACCGGAACACTTGTCACGTAATAGAACTTTATATTTGTCATTATTTCGTATTCTATTGTGTAGTTTCTAAAAAATGAGTATACAATGTGATGTTTTTTGCCTAGTCAGAGAATACAACGTGCACCTTGTACCTAAGTCCGTGTTTTAAGTCTAAATTTGAAGCTATAGCATTTGAACCTATTGAACCATTTTTATTTGTTCTAGTAGATACGACATCATTACCAATGGCATAACCTCTGCTTATGTTATACACATGGGAGAAAATAAGCGGCTAAATTTGTGGACATCAAATTATGTCAAAAATCATGTCGATCGTTTAAATCGAAAATGATTTTGGTACACCACCAAGTGTACCCCAAATGTACACCACCACATTCCGATCGTCCATCTCAAAAATCGACGTTCCGGATTTTGAAATGCACTCTTACCGGTCAAAGAGCTAAAAAGCGTTTGGACGATCGGGATATGGTAGTGTACATATGGGGTACCCATACATAGTGTACCCATATGAGCATTGTTGCGTTTAAATAGATCCGAAAGGGCTCACAAATATGAAATTACCCAACAAGATGGTTCAGTCATTTTCCCTTCTTTTTTGTGTGTCTGTTCAACTCTGTGATGTATTTCACCGAATGCACATCTTCAGCTTTGTAGTAGTGAAGTTTACTAGAGTGCTAGATTCCAGTGTCCTTGCTTGCATTGACTTCTGTTTTGGTTGGTGGCAAATGTCCTCCTCCCCAATTATGGAAAACTACTAGACCGTCCTGTTGGGTCATTTGCCAATGTGATTTTGGGGTAGATACAATTGATCCTTCAGACTGGTGTTTGAACAATGTGATTTCTGTATACATTAATCTTGCAACTCGCATACTAGATTGTAACCCATTTATCTTGATCTTGTGTTTAGTGACACTAGTTCAACATAATCGTTACATGATTTATGTTCACGACAAACATTAAAAAATAAATAATTTCAATATAAGACGTGGGTCTGAGAGGAATCTACTACAACATAGTATCCAATAACACAATTATCTTTGAGGGACGGTAGGGGAGTTGTACCTCGGTGTGCACGAGTCTGATTGGGTTTGGTGCCCACCTGCCACCCAAACCGAACTATTCGAGTTGGAAAAAATTGGAACCGACACCGACCGAACGACCATTTGAAACCGCCTGATTATACTGTTTCGCATTGACCGGGCAGTTTGAAGGACCCACTGGTGCAGGTTGGTGGGCCAGTTATAGATATGTAGGAGCGTTACGATGTTGCATGAGTTGGTGAGGATTTGAAGAACAATGGGGCAAGACATGAGCCATTAGCCAAGCACACCATGTACAGGGTAGTTAATGTAAAAGGTCAAATGACAAGAATAAAAGAATACATCAGCGTATTATAAAACATTAAAGTGAAATCAGATATGTTAGGGTGGGTTCAGACCTTGTGGAATAAAAAGAAAAAGGGAGGAAAGTTAAGTGAGAAAAATTAACCAGAAACTAGTTATTTTCCTTCGTTTAGTTCTGCAAAGAAAAGAGAGAGTGTTCATGTGTTGGTTAAAATAACTTCTCATCCTTGATTTTAAAAGTACAAGGAAGGAAAATGACGTCATAACTTAACTGATACAGAAAAAGAGAGGAAAAGAGTATCGATTGAAAAAGTGAAATATTTTTCGGTCCAAAGAAGTGTTCCTTTCGATTTGTTTCTTTCCTCGAATACCAAAACATACTCTTGAGAAAGCAAATGACATTACGATAATTGCATTTCCACAATTCTATAGAACTCTGCAGAAGCCCTATACTTCACTACATGTTTATATATGGTATTAGTAACCACACATACACATTATTTGTAAAATATCATGAGAATTATCGCATAATATGACAATTCTACTCGATGTTCAGACCTAATATAGAGGGGGGGAAAGGTCAAAAAAGAAAATGAAGAAGTGAAAGAAGCTAATACCTCTCTTTCCCTTCTATATTACAAAACAACATTATTGTAAGACATTAGTATATACTAGTAAGCTTGCACGTGAAAAAAACGTTGAGATTCGGATCCTGACAATATTTTTTCTCGTGGGTGTGATCAAATTGGTCTCAAATAACAATAGAAACTATATAATATTTGTGTCGAACATAGCCGTTAAAAAAAAAACCAGTGTCAAACATACTTGAGTATTTAATGAGTGCATTATTATAGCCCAAGAACTGACTTCAAAATCGATCCATTGCTCCAAGCATACTGATTTTCCAAGCAAACCCATTTGCTAAACCTCATTAGGTAATTAGTTTTGGCATCAAAAGTAACTAAATATGTAGCGTTTAGAGATCCCCTAAAAATAAAATTAATGCATACAAGTTCTGTACATGAAGTTTTCTTAACATAGAAGTTAATTTCACATACTTAGTTGTACATGAAGCTTATTTTCATTCCATAATTAGTTAAAAGATCATCACACATTGTCATTATAAACAGTATACACGTGCCAATATTTACTATAGAAAAATCACACCCCTTTAGAACAATGAAGTTGCGTGAAGGTTTTGGTGGGCACTGGTGTCAGAAGTTGTGGGCATTGTAGGAGCCGTTGGGCAGCATTGCTAAAATATTTGAAAGTTAAGTTGGGCATTTGCATTAAATTTTTAAAATAATAACTAAGGAAATCAACATTTCACATGGTCAATGATTCAAGGACACTTTGAACATGGTCAAATTAACCACACAATAAAAAAATAAGAAGAAAAAGAAAAGGAAAGTGCAAAAGAAAAACAGAGAATCAAATAGTGGGAAAAAGACAAGATGGTTGAGAACATACACAACTATACAACAAGTCTTCTGGTGATGAATTCTTCCAACATCCTCAATCCCCTTTCTTTCAATGGCCCTCCAAATTCCTAAAAAACACAAATACTAAAGCTTATGGAGTTATACTAACATATATGAGAAAGTCCAATACAAACATAGATGGGTAATTACACAAGAAAACAACAACAACAACAACAACAACAAAAAACCCTACAAGCCGAAATTGTTGAATCACTCCTATTTTATGAACAGTCTGGGCAAACATAAAATTGAAGAATCAAGGAAATTGAGTTGTCATTGGGTCATTGTATCAAACAATTAGTGGGCAAATCACACAAGAGGACTTTTTTTCATTAGTTTGCATGTGGCATATGTTGCCTTCATCAGAAAACAGTCTACCCGCTGCCGCAAAAGAAAGAGAGTCCGACAAATTTTTACCGTTGTCAAAAGAGAAAAACACTCCAACAGATTTTTAGATGGAATGAGGTTGCAGAGAGAGAGTCCAACATAGTTTTGCATGGGTTTTTTGCAATGAATTTTGCTCTCTTTGTGGCGTTCTGCTGTTGTTATTTTGGAGACATCGTTTACTTTTTCGGTTATAGGCATCGTTTCCTCGAGGGTGGAAGTGTTTGGGTGCGTCTTTCCGTCTGACCAAAAAAGCCGAAGTGTTTGGAAACGACAAAATGAAACCAAGCACTCCGGAAAAAGCGCGGGAGGCTGCATTTTGTAATTTGGGGTGGGCAGTTATTCCAAGTGCTCTACAGGGGTATTTTTGGAAAGGAAAAATGTAGGAAACATTTTGAGGCGCTCAGGTATTTTAAAGTAGTACTCCCTCCGTCCCTTTTAAGTGATCCATACGGAAATACGTGCAATTTCAAACCCCTAAAAAACATATTTCTCTATATATTTTTTTAATTTTTTTTACACCAAATTAAAGTGCTCATTGAGTACTTTAATTTGGTGCAAAAAAAATTTAAAAACGTTCTACGGAAGTGCCTTTTTTAACGTCCACAAAAATACACGTTTTCCAAGCGGATCACTTAAAAAAGGACGGAATGAGTAGTAGATTAGTAATGTTAGTATAATATTATCATAAGACATTATAGTTGGCATCTCCAACCTTGGCTCAAATATGTGGGTGCCAATTTGTTTTTTTTTTTTTTTTAAGGCTATGGCAACTTGAAATGTTACAATTTAGTATCTCTAAAATGCCTACTCCATTAAAATATGCCAATTTTTCTACTTTCGTATATTTATTAAGCTTTGGGGAGACAATTATTGGAAGAAAAAAAAAATTGACATGAGAGGAGATATCAAATACTTCATCCATCCCTTTTTTAGTGTTGACTTTTTTATTTTTGTTTGTACCTTAATAAGTATGTTTTGAAAAATTAGTGAGTAAAAGTTAATACAATTATTATTTTGCCCTTTTAAAAAGTTATGGGTAAATTGTTAATGGGTAAAAGTGGATGATCATTTTGGAAAGTGGAGGTAAAAATTGATGTGAAAGATATAAAGTGGAGATAAAAATTTATATGAAATGTATTATAATAATATATCTCTTTAATAAATTAGATTTACGAAGTAACACACTTAAAAAGGAACGGAAAGAATAACATCTAATAATTGACATCTAGGTTAGAGTTTGTTCAAATACCAATTAATTCAGTTAGTATGCCGTATTAAATTTAACATTTATGGTTGGAGATTCTCTTATTTTTCCCATAGACAAAATCTGTTACCAATTCCATTGCCTTCACATTTTCTTTGGCTTGACAAATCTTACATTCCATACAACCAAAGTTCTAATTGTTCCAGATGTTAAACAACTACATTCAAAATACCAGTTCCGAGAATTGTGAAAAAACCGATCATGATAAATCCAGCAAATAGCACCTATCAAGCGAAATAGAATATCAACAAACTAGAGTCAAAAGTGAACGTAGCAGCCTCGCCCGCTTTGGCTTAATAAACCTCTGTAATCCGCACCTAAGGAACCATAAAAACTCCCATCTAGGGGAAAAGTAATTGATACCAATGCCAAAGAGAAGTTCATTCCATACCATAAACTATCCAAAACAATTTTGAAGAGTAGCTCTTTCAGACGATAGCTACAAATGTCGATATGATACCCTAAATACCTGTTACCTTGTGATTAAATCCTAAAATAAAAAATAAAGCCACTACAGATAAATATCCTCCTGGACCAAATGCGAATAACCTAAATTGTCCCGCACCACTTTGCAATTCACGGAAAGGAGGTCATCAAGTGCCATCTCTATTGATGCTTTGTACAAGTCCTCAAAATAATTACGAAGAGTTCCTGTCTGGAAATATTTGCTCAAGCGCTTGAGGAAGATTCAACACTATCTCTGCATATGCTGGGCAAACAAAGCAGAAAGTAACGTCAATAAAGGAGCCAGGCACATCCCCCAAAGGGGGAGCTCAAGAAAAAGAAAGAAAAGATAAACAGCTATTTTAAAATTATTAGTGACGGAGAAAAAAAGACAAATGATAGAGAAACTAGGGCTACAATTGGGTATGATGTATGGTAGGGAAAGGGGAAGGAAACAGCAACAGGAAAGATGAGAAGATAAATGAAGTGAGTCAATTGATGCCATTTTAGAGTATTTCATTTGTAGTCCTCTAGTGTTAGTGGCTCTATATATAGGCGTGTGATTCTTTAATTTGGTAGCTTTTTGATATATTGATAATAGGTATTTGAGAGCTTAGACTCTTTGTATCCCATTTTGGAATTTCTCTCTTAATCAATCTATACAAACAACCACAAATAGCAGCGAATCGCGATATCGAGGTCTGAAAAACAAGGGTCGAGCTCAAAAATTGCCAGTTAAGCACTGAAAATGGCATTCGAGGACCCAAAACCTTGATTCAAGTGCTGAAACAGACGATCACAGGTAGAAAACACTGTTTGGGGTGCTGATATGGTGTTTGGCAAGTCTGAATAACTGATTCGAGGTCCGAAAATCGCAGATCGAACCATTTCAGGTGCTGAAATGGTGTTTGGCAAATTTGAATAACTGACTCGAGGTCCAAAAATGGCAGATCAGGGTTTGAAACTTGGTTCAAGTGCCAAAATGGTTACTGAACCTCAGGAATGACAGATTCGAGTTCGAAACAAGGCTGGGTATCTTCGAAATCACCAGTATAAGGTCCAAAATACATATGGAAAGGCTTATCGAGGTTTTGAGTGGGCTGAAGAACTGTAGATTAGGTCCGAAAATGGTGTTTCTCGTTGAAAAACAGTAAACTCAATTTCGAAATCGGGATTTCTGTCGGCTTGAAAGGTCAAAATCGATGTTTGGACATCCAAGTAACGTACATCTGGAGAAAAAAAGAGAGGAAAGGTGGCTCCGGCGAGATTTCCCGGCAACTCCAGGGTTCCGGTGAGGTTAGGGTTAAATCTGAGCCTAGAAATTCTCATATCAAATGATGCAATCAAAATACCTAAGGGGAATCAAGATCCAAAAGAGAGAAGGAAATCCCATTCAAAGGGATGAACCCTAAAGGTAGAGAGACAAACTAAGTCTCAATCAATGCAGTTTGATATTCTTAAAAATCATCAAAAGCTACCAAATGAAAGACCAACTCACCTATTTATAGACTCAAGACCCTTAATAGGTGTGTGAGTCTTTCATTTGATAGTTTTTCGATATATTTATAAAAGATACAGAGAGCTTAGATTCTTTGTATGCCATTTTGGGAATTCTCTCTCTTAATCAATCTCTCTTGATTTTAACTGCATCATTTGGTATCAGAGCCTAGCCTTTCATTTCGCTGGAGTCCTAACCTCACCAGAAATGGTGTTTGGCAAGTTTGAATCACTGATCGACATCCGGAAATGGCAGATCAGGGTTCAAAACTTTGATCCAAGTGCCGAAATGATTACTCGACCTCAGGAATGACAGATTCGAGTTCAAATGCCTGGGTATCGTTGAAGTCACCAGTGTAAGGTTTGAATAAGGGTAGAAAGGCTTACGACGTTCGAATGGGCTGAAGAAATGAAGAACAGGTCCGAAAATGGTGTTTCTTGTGAAAAACAGCAAACCCAAATTCAGAATTGGTAGATCTATGGATTTTAAAGGTCAAAATTGATGTTTGGGTGTCGGATTAGGATATATCTAGGGGAAAATGAGTGGAATGGTCGCTCAGAAGAGATTTTTCAGCAACTCTAGGGTTCCGGCAAGGTTAGATTTGAGACTAGATGCTCTGATACTAAATGATGCAATCAACATACCAAAGGAATCAAGATTCAAAAGAGGAGAAAATCCCATTTGGGGGGATGAATCTGTGAAAGTATCCTATTGCAATCCTCTATTTTAGGCAGTTTATCGAGATCGTATCGGGATCAAATCGGAATCGTATCGTGATCAAATCAAGATAAAATCAGGATCGAATCGGGATCAAATCGGGATC
>JAXBDA010002489.1:0-42151 GCA_036023075.1 Gaultheria prostrata
GCAAATAAACTAGATTTATACGTAGAGCCAACAATTACAAGAACTATTAATAAACGAGAAATGAAACGAAACTAAAAACTTACTAGTGTTCTTGAAGGAAAATGAAATTACAAGCTATGGAGGTTTTTCCTCCTAGAAACTAGAACTAAACTAAAAAAAGGAGAGAAGAGGAGAGAAAGAGAGAGGAGAGATATATATACAACAAGGTCTTTCTCTCTCTCAAAATATCCCAAAAAGTAGAAGTTTCCATAAGTGACAAGTAATAAAGGTGCTTCAAAAAGGCCTACTGGGGCAAGTGGATCGATCCACCACCAAAGGTGGATCGATCCACCTAGGCCAAAATTGCCCCATCCACAAGGTGGATCGATCCACCATGTAAAGTGGGTCGATCCACAACCCTCTGTTCAGCTTTTGCACAAGGTGGATCGATCCACTTTTGCTAGTGGATCGATCCACTTTGCTTCTTCGGGTAGATTTTTGACCCAACTTTGCGGGCACGCCCTGGCTTCACCCGAACTCAAAATGCGGCGTTTCTTGGACCGTTGGAAAGCTCTATGAGTCTACTTTCAAACCCAATTGACCTCATCTTTATGGCCTTTGTATGTTGAAAGATATGAGCCTTTTCCTATCAGTGTGTCGGATTTTCTTGAGGCTCATAGCTCTAGATTTCTTGTTCCTTTGTTTCGGGCCTTCCTTGAACCTTCCAAAGCTCCTTGAATCGACTTCTAAGCTTCGGCGATTGTCCTCCACGGCATTGCGGGACCTTGGGTACATCCGGATACAACCGGGGATTATTTGGAGCTTTGGACACGCCCTTTTAGCTCCGATTTTCTGAAACTCATCAAAAGCATAACTCGCGCAAAATCAATCATATAAAAGCAAAAAATGCATGTGTGTGTGATCAAGACAAGCGAGATAAGCCCAGATATATACAACATTTGGGGCTTATCATTTCCGATTTCTATTTTTGGTAAATTTTGTAATTTCTTTGATTTCGGCTTGATTATCAAGTTAAATCTTTTTGTTATTTGTTTCCTAGTTGGTCTAGGGTTACTTTGACACTATAAGTATCATTGTAAGCCTAATGGCAGAATTTAGTTGTTTTTTGAATTAAAAAAATCGTGTTTTTACTCAATATCGTTTGTTCAAAGAGGAAGTACCTCTGGCTCAAACATTGTTGGTGTTTACTTCTTGCAAATAATTTCGTAAAAGGAGGCTGCCTTGCATCATGAACCTATACAAACGAGCTAGGGATTACTAGCCGAACCGAGCTTTAGAGTGTTAAGTTCGGCTTGTTTACTAAATGAGCCTACAACTTGAGCTCGAGCTCAACTCGATTACTAATCGATCCAAACTGCGAGCAACTCGGTTCGTTTGCAGCCCTTAATCTATGATTAGGCTTTTGATTATTCAGTTTTTGTATAGAATATACTTAGTACTTGTGTTCTTAGATTCTAGGGGTTTCAATTTATAATTTAATTGGTAGGTCTTTTCATAATCCTTTTGATTTCTTCAATTAATCTGGTGATTATATGTTAAAATAATGGCTTTTCAGTATGGAAAACAAGCACAACTCTATAATTTAAGAAGCATACTTTGAAACCAACATTGCGCTTGAGTATGAGTAAATATTTTGAAGATTTTGATCAAGAAGTGCCCCCTTTGTTATTACGACTAACAATGCTACGAGCCGTAAAGGGATATTCGTGCAATTGGAAGCAATTCGGTCTAACGCGTCCTTAACATTACAGTAATGACATGTAGGAATAAACTTGACATTATCATGCGAATGGGATACGTGTATGTTCGAGGTACGAGATGCATGCAATTTCCTACATTGAGGTTTGATGTGACCCTTAACACCACAATGATGACAAGTAGGCGCCGACTTAGAAAAATTTACCTCACCGTGCTTGGTGGTGGTATTTTTGATCGTTACACGTTGCGTCTTTCTCTCTCAGGGATTGGGCTTTGTGCATGCTCTTTTGATATTGTTCTCTTTGATGGGCGACTTGGCTTTATTGGCCACATGGGGAATGAGAGTACTACTATTCTTGATAAAATTCCTTTGTTCTTCCACCTTAGGTGTTGAAGCTCCTCCCACATATCCAAGCCCTTCTCTATTTGAAGTTACCTTTTGAACATTTAACACATCATCCAAAGCTCGTGTACTTGCGTTGAATTTCTTAAAAGTAGCATTGGCCTTGTCAAGTTCAACTTGCAAATTTGCTACTTTTGATTCAAGAAGCTTCTTAGTCCTAATAAGATTATGCATATCATTTTCAAGATTCATATATATGTTTCTGTTTAAGCACATCAAGTTTATGTAAAACATCAATTCTCTCTTTCTCACTATCATGAAGTTTGGTGGCTAAACTTAGACTAATCTTTTTCTTAAATGAACGTTAATGATTTTTCACAAACAAAGCCATAGTTTCCATAATGTATTTTTCCTCTTCATCACTAAGTTGGTTGGTCTCATCCATAGAAGAAATATTTCAAATTTTCTCACAATCAAATTTAGCGCTATTAGTACCTGCAGGAAACATAGACGTTGCACATGCTACAAATTTAGAGTTATAAAAAATCAGAGGTTTGAATATAAAATTGCTTTCTCTTGGTGAATCCATCCTAGCAAATAATAATAAAAAAGGATCCGCTCGTGAAAAAATTCACAAAACCAATATGAGCGACCCGCTCTGATATCGATTGAAAATCCTAGAATGCCTATGTATAATAATTTCCTAGGTTTTATCGCTATTTATGAAACCCTAATTGAATAGCTGATAATTAATAGTATCAATCAATCAAACGAAAGCAGATAATCGAAAAACACCAAATATACGTGGAAAACCCTTAATGGGTAAAAACCACGGGAAGGAATCAATCCACTATAAACTCATTATGCAGTTACAAGTAATCTTACCCTGCGATTTGAATCGCTTACAATCGCTCTAAGAATGTACTTGCCGAATCCTCGTACACCACACCCAATGATTGTTTGCCGCTGCCTTGAATCCACAAGTATTCCAATACCCTTCAGAAATCCACCAAAGGCAAACTCAAAAGAGTTGAGAACAAAGATGTTGAAACTTCATGGAGTTGTGCATGTTGCTCATTGATTCATCTAAAACACTTGAACTCCAAGACTCAAAGTAAGAACCCCACTTGAAAATCTTCTCTCCTCAAATATGCTCTGGGGGCTATATTATCTGTGTAAAAACAAACCCTAACTGAAGATATATTTATAGTTGCTGAAAATTGCTAGGCAACACACTGCATATCCACTTACCTTAAAACTCGATATCTTAATACAAAATATATTGATTTCCTTTCACTTCTTAAACAGACATTCTCAAAATAAAAAGGAAAATAAATTACAACTCGATTCATCAGGATATACAAAATATGTTGTTTTTCCATGAAATTGCCAACACAAAGGAACTCGGCTTTTTGGAGCTTCAGGGGTCTCTTTGAATTGCCCATGCATTGATGAACACTCTTGTTCTTGGAGGAATATCATAACCTCCCATTTTAGCACTCTCACTCAATTCCCTAGGAACCAAAAGAGGAGCTGGAGGATGCAATTTAAGAGCTTCTTTGACAACACATTTTAAGTAGGCTTCTTTGACAACTGAACTTGTGAAGATCAGATCTGCAGTGTGGGTAAAATCATCCTATGGGGGGTTGTCCTGGGTTCTACTCTCTGTTTTGGTTTCAGTTGGCATCTTGCTAACTCTTTTCTTGCTCTGGGTTGCGTTGTGGGTTTGTCTAGAGAGCTGCGTTCTCTCTTAGCGTTGTTGTTTTGCCCCTTCGCTTCCCTTTTAATCTTTGTATTCTCAAAGATTAATAAAGTTTTTTGCTGTTCAAAAAAATCATTTTAAGTAGTCCATTTACCAATATCATCTTCATCAACCTTGAATTTCTTTCCAACCACTCCTCTTAGCCAAAATTGTCATTGCCCAATGTGGTTGTTGAAAGAGTATGGGTTCCTCTAAGAAACATGTCCTGTTATTCGAAAGGAAGAAATTAAGAAAAAAGCTGCGGAGAGGAGAGGGAGGAAGAGATAAACCATTGAATTTGTTTAAGACAGTCTTCAGTGGTATCAATTCCAATCATGCCTTCCTTCTGAAGTTGGAGCAGATTTTCAACAAACAAATCTTGCCAGGCACGTCATCATTTCCTTTGGAACTCTCATGTTCTAAAATGTACTTTCTACCTAGAACACATTTGGATATTATGTTGCAGGATATATCAATGAACAACTCTCTCCAAGGTTTACTTGAGCTCCATCAAGAATTGCGACACGTATCTTCTCAATCAACCCTGCAGCTTCTTCTTCTCTAACTGAATGGAATGGCTGCACCCTATTGAGGCGCAAAAGCTGTATAACACGAATATTCCTTATTTGCTTCCAATACTCCCCCTGCGGCGCAAAACCTATGTCAACAGTTAGAGAAAACAACGTTATGGGTTGTCATCATGTATTTGGCTTTCTCTGCAGATGTGACAAGAAGAGTCGGAGCACGGCCCAAGTGTAGCAACATTATACGTACGGCCATATGTTTGAGAGAGAGCATGCGGAGAGACTTGTGACGAGGTCTGCCCAGAAGCTGCAGGTGCCCATATAGGAAGCCTTGGTGGCACCTGTGGAAAGTTGAGTCTTTTTCCCCCTTTGAAGAAATGCGAATAGGAGCAAGAAGACGAGGGATGAGAAGCGACTGGATTGATATTGTTTTGCAGAGTTCTTGCCACCATTGGCACAGCAGTGGTGTTAGAGCCATTTTTACACCAATTAGGTAACAACGAATCGCCTTTGTTAAATTTATAAACGGGTCCCAATTTTACTTCTCATGGATTATACATGTATTGTATGATGCAGTTTTCGAAACTGAAGTGAAAAAATTGCAACATTAGCATCGGTATCACGGAGGGAGATTTACATATTGTCATCCTATATATATTACAATTATTAGCTGGCCAGGTGGGATTTTATACAAGTAGTGGACTTTAGGATGTGACCACTTACGAAATTCCATCAACCCAATCCGTTGTCATCCTACATCATTTCTATTTAAAAATACATTTTATTGTAATGTGGTTGGGTCTCATATCCCTCCAATTGACAGGACTTTCCAACTAAAGATTTGCAGGTTTCCCCACTGTGATTTTCATTATAAAAGAACTTTACTATTCAATCGAAATGGCATAGTCAAGTGCATCCACATCGTGTGTAATATTGTAGGAAAGGTAAAAGAAAAACAAAAATTAGAAAAAAGGTATGTGAATCCATGTGATTATTAGCCTACATCCATTGATAACAAGAGTAAAGCTATTTTCACAATGAAGTCCTGAATAACAATCAAATAGTACAACCATCGCCTTTATTTGCACATGCTTACATACTGATACAAATCACACTTACTGATACAGAGATGCTATAGGTAGTAGAGGAATTAAGGAGAGGGCATAACTGGAACGAGTTGCAGTTCAATTTTCTTGTGAAGAGCTATTCCAAAAACTTCACTCATCTTCAAGTCCTTGAGCTCTACACCTACTGGTAACTTCCAGTCAAACCAGTACAGGAGGTTGGCAAGTACATGTTCAACTTCCATGACACCAAACGAAATGCCAGGACAGCCCCTTCGGCCTGATCCAAATGGAATGAATTGGAAGTCTTGGCCTCTAAAATCAACCACGTTGTTAGCAAATCTCTCTGGAAGGAATTCTTCTGGCATGTCCCAGTATTTGGAATCTCTTTGAATTGCCCATGCATTAATGAATACTCTTGTTTTTGGAGGAATATCATAGCCTCCCAATTTAGTACTCTGAGTCAATTCTCTAGGAATCAAAAAGGGAGCTGGAGGATGTACTCTGAGAGTCTCTTTGACAACACATTTTAAGTATTCCATTTGATCAATATCATCTTGTTTGACCTTGGATTTCTTCCCAACCACTCTTCGTACCTCTTCTTGAACTTTCTTCATTCGAGTTGGACTTTTCATCAACTCTGCCATTGCCCACTCCATGGTTGCTGAAGTTGAATCAATTCCTGCCACAAACATGTCCTTTAATTTTGAAGGACAAAAAGATTCAGTGAATTAGTAAAAGATAGAGAGGGAAACAAAAATGGTAGAATTTGGGGAGGCGAGTGTGAGATACCAGCAAAATTGCTTTAAAACTGTCTTGAGTGAAAGCCATCCCCATTATGCCTTCTTTCTGAAGTTCAAGCAGGATTTCAACAAAACAATTTTTGTCAGGCTGATCATAATTTCCATGTCCTTCAAGAACGTCATCAAGGAAAGCATCTAATCCCTCTGCAGTGTTTTCCAGTCTCTTTTCAAAACCAGTTAAAACATCCACCCAGCCAAGAGAAGGGAAAAAATCTCTAAAGCAGAACTCTCCCATAAGGTCCACTGCAGACCTTGCTAACACTCCGAATCTTTTCATAGCATCTTCTCCTTCGTTCTTTTTACCTAGAATACATCGACTTATTATGTTGCTGGATATAAGAACAAATAAATCTCTAAGGTTTATTGGGACTCCAGCAAGACTTGCACCACGTATCTTCTCAATCGGCCTAGCAACTTCTTCTTCTCTAAGCAACTCAAATGAGCGCACCCTATTGAGGCTTAAAAGCTGCAAAACACATATCTTTCTCATTTGCCTCCAATACTCTCCGTGGGGAGAAAATATTAGATCATGGCATCCATACGACATGCTCTTAGCAGCCCTTGTTTGGACTCTATTGGAGAACGTAGCATCTTGGGTTTTCATGATTTCTTTGACTATCTCCCCTGATGTGACAACAAGAGTTGGGGCACAACCCAATTGTAGCAAAAATATAGGGCCATATGTTTGAGACAGGATGCAAGAAGACTTGTGAGGGAGTGTGCCTAGAAGGTGCAGGTGTCCAATTATAGGAAGCCTTGGTGGCGACGGTGGCAAGTTGAGTTTTGTTCCACCTTTGAAGAAATTGAGTGCAGGTAGGAGCAGTAAGAGGAGAGATAAGAAGAGAAAGGGACTGATTGATAGTGTTTTACAGAGCTCTTGGCACCATTGTTGTAATAGTGGTATTAGCACCATTCTAACAACCATTTTGTATGAATCAATCACCTAAGTCTCTTCAATTTATATAGTAGTTCCAGTATGATACACCCCTATTTGGGTTGCATAGTATGCACCTCTCAAACGCCTTGATTTCATGGAATTTTAAAAAGTATAAAAGCAGCTTAAAATTTAATACTCAATTCAAAAAGTCATAATGTATAAAGGCTAGGAATTCAACTGCTATAAATTTGTGTGCAAATGTTATCAATCTTTGTAAATAAAGTTAAGAATTCAAGATTAACTTTTTAAGCTTTCATAAATTCAAGAGATTCAAGGGATTGCCTACTGTAATCACCAATTCAGTGTTGATTCACTGATTGTAAGTTTCTTTTGTTCTTGACTTTTGTATCAAATGATGCACACGGTAACCGATTAACTAAGACTCTAACACCACCAAAACTGATTAACTAAGACCCTCATACCACCTTCCCTAGTGAAAAATCCATCTTCTTTGGCTTCACATTCTTTTCTCCATGTCTGCCTCACAAAAATTGTTTATTGAATGAGTATGCAACTAAGTCCCCTCTAGTCTATTCGGGGTTCCTGCAAAGAATAAATTAAAGGACAATATCTTTTACATTTGAGGAAGATTTGGAGGAAAGCAGAAAGATTTGAGATGCAACGTCAAGGTCAGTTTCTCCTCATGGACATAGTCTAGAAGACTAGAGCTAATAATATTAAAAATCTCATTCTAATTTCAACTTAGGAGTTGTTTTCAGATATCTTTCATGAATACGGATTAGGGTGGGTCAAAGTCTAAGGGTGTTGCAATAACAAAACAAAAAGGGAAAAACTTCAAAAAAGCCTCCAACCATTGATCGTAGAGCGTCATACGCCTCCAAACTTCATTAAATATCAGTTGAACCTCCAAAATTTACATATTTGTTTCAATTAAGCCCGTCTAGTTCCGTCAATTTCCAGACGGAAAATGATGATGTGTCTATCTTCGGGCCGCTGATATCATAGAGTTTGTTAAAATTAGCATTTATCAAAAAAATTATCTTGATCAGATATTGATAGGTATCAAAACAATCTATTTTTTAGAAATTTTGATACATCTCCATGTTTGATCAAAATAGTAATTATTTAAAAAAAATATTCTTCGCCAACAATCCCGACTATACTTGCGGTCGGATCAAGACGAAACTGAGCACACAATTGTTTAACTTTTGTTCAAAATTATTTCATATTATAGGGCTAGAATTCTGAACGAAAAACTTAACAACTTAGATCAATTATGTATAGAAGACCAATTGGGTTGAAATTACCCAAAACTATTTAAATAATTAATTTAAAATTATTGGACGGTTCTAATCGTGGGACCCCAAAGTTAGTACCATACGACCATGTAAATGGCCTACCTGACTTGCCTCCAAAATTACATCGTTTTTTTTGGGGGGGGGGGGGGGGGGGGGGAAGACGTCACATAAGAATATTCCGTCTACAAGCAAGTTAACGAAATTAGATGACGTGAGCCTAATTGAAAAAAATGTGTAAAGTTTGGAGGTTCAATTAACATTTAATGAAATTTAAAGGACTATGAAGTATTGCGGTCAAAATTTAGAAGCTTTTTTGAAATTTTGGTCTGGTTACTCTTTCGGCGTATGGCCTAAGAATATCCACATCAAACTGAATGTATCGTATGCAAATGAATATATAACGTCTGTTAAAAAAAAAAATATAGAATATATAACGGAAGATTAACACAATGGTTGGCAGAAATTGTTTACACATCTGATGTTACTGGTGAAATCTAAGAGACTTCAATCTTAATATCTATCGAGTAAGAAAATGGCATTGCACTAAACTTAGTGGCGGACCCAGGAATCCAACCCAATGGGGGCACCTTATTAGTTATAATCGTGCAATTTTTTTTCTAGTCAACGCTTTTGCTAAATTAAGACATTTGTTATGGACATAATGTTTATAATGCATACATTTTATAAAAAAATGAACAGAAAGTGAGCATAGAATTAATTCTACAATTTTATTTTGAGATATCTATGAGTGTGAATGTAAAATATAGCGTTATATTGCATAATTGTGCTAAATATATAATATGAATAATTTTTTTTTTGAGTTTTGCGCAGGGGTCAGTGGGGGCACGTGCCCCGCGTGAGCCCCTGGTCCGCCCCTGACTAAACCTAGTCTTCCTACACATAAGACGGTAAGACTTCATGACTATTTATCTATCTATTATATATAGGCTAGCAGGTGACGACTTAAATCCAAATTATAATCAAGCTAATCCATCAAATTCAATCATGTCAAGTTCTCCCCTCCTTCACCAAGTGATAACTTCCAACATAAATCGGTACAAGAAGTTCGAAAGCACTTGTTCAATACTTCAATTTCTCTGACTCCAAATGAAATGCCAGGACAACACCCTTAACTGCTCCAAAATGAATGAATTGAAAGTCTTGGCCTCTAAAGTCAATCAGTTTGTTAGCGAATTGCTTTGGAAGGCACTCGATCTTCTGGCCTGTCCCATAAGTTGGGGTCGCTTTGAATTGCCGATGCATTGATGAACACTCTTCTTTTAGGAGGAATATCATAGCCTCCCAATGTACTACTGTCACTTAATTCCCCAGGAAAGGCCTCTTGCACAACCCATTTTAAGGGAGTGTTTGGGAGCCTACTTTTCATTTTCAATTTTTTTTGGCTTTTTAGATTATGGTCAGAATGTGTTTTGAATTTGGGAGGAGTGTTTGGGAGACTTGTGCATAATACAATTTGCAACAGTAATAGTGTTTGGGAGAACAATGATAAAAATGAGTTATGGATTGATTGTTTACTATTTTGCCCTCGTTTATTAATTATGGTATTAAAAATGTGTACGAATATTGTTTTTAACACATTTTTTTAAAGTCATATTGGGAAATATTTTGGTAAATGCGATCCATCCAATTTGAATTTTGTTTTTTTTTTTTGGAAAATATTTTTTCATCTTCCATTTTTTGGGTAATTAAAAGTCTTCCGTACTTAATAAGAATTATGTAAGGGAAGTAATTGACAAAAAATGGACAATAGATTATGGGTTGATGTTTTACCATGTTGCCTTATTTATTATTGAATCAAAATGTGTATGGAAAACAATTTTATAATTTTTTGTTTTTCAGATATTGTAAATAACATTTAAATTTCCTATTCAAAATACTTGTTATTGTTTCATATTTTAAATTCTCCTGTAATTTTTTTCAAAGTAGGAATTATCAAATATTACCTTAAGAAAATGAAATTATGTATAATCGTTACGAAAATATAAAATAAAAATCATAGGGTATAAATTCTTCAAATGAAAAGTACGGTGCATCTGACTATGTACAAGCATCTATATGGTACACATGCATTGGCTCTCCATAATTTCACTGCCTATTGATGAACTCATAATAACATAAAGATAATTAGACATTTTAAGGATAATTTGGTCATTCAAGTTGAAGCCAAGACAAGAATGCAAAAATGAGAATGGGAAAAGCTCCTCCTACCCTCATTTTGGCTTTTGTTCTCTATCAATCAAATTAAAACCAAAACTCATTTTCATAGAATGAATTGTTGGGGTGGGATGCCAAACACCCAAAAGGTGAAAAGCCATAAATGAGAATGCAAAAAATAAGCATCCAAACACCCTCTAAGTAATGCACTTGATCAATATCATCTTCATCAACCTTGGATTTCTTCCCAACCACTCTTCTTACCTCTTCATGCACTCTCCTCTTCTTTAGTTGGATTTTCATCGGCATTGTCATTGCCTAACGTGGTTGCTGAAATAGTATGGGTTCTTCCAAGAAACATGTCCGGTGATTTGAAAGGACAAACGATTATCTGAATTAATAAAATAGACATGGCAGGGCAAAGGGAAAAAGTTGCGGAGAGAGAGGGAGGAAGAGAGATAAACCAGTAAAATTGCTTTGAGACAGTCTTGAGTGATATCCATTCCAATCATGCCTTCCTTCTTACTTTAAGCAAATCTTATCATGCAGGACATCATTATGAAAAACATCTAGTCTCTCTCATGAAGTGTCTCCGAGTCTGTTAACGAAACCAATTAAAACATCTATCCATCCAAGACAAGGAAAAAAATCTTGGAAGCTGAATTCTCCCAAATGCTCCATTGTAGTCCTTGATAACTTTAGGATTTCTTTTCTCATATATTCTCCTTCGTACTTTCTACCTATAGCACATCTCCAAGGTTTATTCGGGCTCCATGAAGACTTGTGACATGTATCTTCTCAATCAACTCAGCAACTTCGTCTTCTCTAACTGAATGGAATGACTGCAACATATTCAGGCGCAAAAGGTGCATTACACAAATCTTCCTTCTTTGCTTCCAATACTATTGTGGGGCGAATCCTACATCACAATATCCATATGTTATGCCCTAGTAGCCCTTGTTTGGGTTCTATAAGAGAAAATAATTTCATGGATTGTCATTATTTCTTTGGCTATATCTGCAGATGTAAAAAGAAGAGTGTTAGCATGACCGAAGTGTAGCAAGAAGAGTGTTATCTGCAGATTGTCAAACCTATGGCCCTATAATGTTGCTACACTTCGGTCTAAGAGTGGGAGCATGACCAAAGTGTAGCAACATTATAGGGCCATAGGTTTGAGAAAGGGCATGGAGAGACTTGTGGCGAGGTGTGCCTAGAGAACCTTTGAAATTTTTTAGTGTGAATAAAAGCAAGAAGAGGAGGGATGAGCAGAGAATGGAATACTGATACATATTATATTGTCGAGTACCTGCCACCATTGTCGCAGCAGTGGTACTATTAATGCTATTTTTACACCAATTAGCTAATAACGAATTGCCGCTGTTTAATTTATAAACGGGTTACAATTATCCTTCTTGTGGATTATACATGTTTGTAGGATGCGTTTTTCTAAACTGAACTGAAACAATTGCAAAATTAGCATCAATATTATATCTAAATACAAATATAAGAAGTTGACTTTAGGATGGATACAGGAGATTTATCCATTGTCATCATACATCACTTCTATATAAATATATACGCCAATTATGGTAATGTGGTTTGGTCACATATCCCGTTAGTTATCAGGACTTTCCTATCAATGATTTACAAGTTTCTTCTCCGTGATTTTCATTATGAAAGAACTTTACTATTCAATCGAAATGACATAGTCAAGTGCATCCACATCGTGTGTGCTCTCATTGTAAAAAGGATAAAAGTAAAAAAAAGAAAGAAGTAAAAACAAGGCATATGAATCCATGTGATTAACTTACTACATCCATTGATAACAAGAGTAAATTTTTTTTCGCATTGAAGTCGTGAATAACATCCAAATCGTACAACCGTAGCCTTTATTTGCACATGCTTACATAATTAAAAACAAAGTGAATAATTCTGAAGAAACAAGCGAAGAAAATCAAATATATTGATACAAAGATTTAATAGGTTAATTACTTGAGAAATTCAGGAGAGTGCATAACCGGAACGAGTTGCAGTTCAATTTTCTTGTGAAGAGTTATTCCAAAAACTTCACTCATCTCGAAGTCCTCCAGCTCTACACCGATTGGTAACTTCCAGTCAAACCAGTACAAGAGGTTGGCAAGTACATGTTCAACTTCCATGACAGCAAATGAAATGCCAGGACAGCCCCTTCGCCCTGCTCCAAATGGAATGAATTGGAAGTCTTGGCCTCTAAAATCAACCAAGTTGTGAGCAAATCTCTCTGGAAGGAATTCTTCTGGCATGTCCCAGTATTTGGAATCTCTTTGAATTGCCCATGCATTAATGAATACTCTTGTTTTTGGAGGAATATCATAGCCTTCCAATGTAGTACTCTCAGTCAATTCTCTAGGAACCAAAAAAGGACCTGGAGGATGTAATCTAAGAGTCTCTTTGACAACACATTTTAAGTAGCCCATTTGATCAATATCATCGTGATTGACCTTGGATTTCTTCCCAACCACTCTTCGTACCTCTTCTTGAACTTTCTTCATCCTAGTTGGACTTTTCATCAGCTCTGCCATTGCCCACTCCATGGTTGCTGAAGTTGTATCTGTTCCTCCCACAAACATGTCCTGTAATTTGGAAGTACGAAACGATTCAGTGAATTAGTAAAAGATAGAGAGAGAAAAAAAAATCGCAGATTTTGGGGAGAGGAGAGTTAGAAACCAATAAAAGTCCTTTAAAGCTGTCTTGAGTGAAATCTATCCCCATCAGGTCTTCTTTCTGAAGTCCAAGCAGGATTTCAAAAAAACAATTTTTGTCACGCTGATCATAATTTCCTTTGGAACTCCTATGCCCTTGAATGATCTCATCAAAGAAAGCATCTAATCCCTCTGAAGTGTTTTTTAGTCTCTTTTCAAAACCACTGAAAACATCCATCCAACTCAAAGAAGGGAAAAAATCCCGGAAGCAAAACTCTCCCATAAGCTCCGTTGCAGACCTTGCTAATACTCCAAATCTTTTCATATCATCTTCTCCTTCATTCTTTTTACCTAGAATACATCGAGATATTATGTTGCAGGACATTATAACAAAAGACACTCCAAGGTTTACTGGGGCTCCATCAAGACTTGCTCCACGTATCTTTTCAATCAACCTTGCAACCTCTTCTTCTCTGAGTGAATCAAATGAGTGCACCCTATTGAGGCTCAAAAGCTTCAAAACACATATCTTTCTCATTTGCCTCCAATACTCTCCGTGGGGAGAAAATGCTAGATCACGGAATCCATACGTTATGCTTTTACCAGCCCTTGTTTCTAGTCTATTGGAGAATGTAGTGTCTTGGGTTTTCATGATTTCTTTGGCTATTTCTGCTGATGTGACAACAAGAGTTGGGGCATGACCCAATTGTAGCAACAATATAGGACCGTATGTTTGAGAGAGAATGCGGAAAGACTTATGAGGGAGTGTGCCTAGAAGGTGTAGGTGTCCAATTATTGGAAGCCTTTGCGGCGATGGTGGTAGGTTGAGTTTTCTGCCACCTTTCATGAAGTTGAGCGTAAATAGAAGCAATATGAGGATGGATGAGAAGAGAAAGGGGCTGATCAATATTGTTTTGTAGAGTTCTTGCCACCATTGTTGTAATAGTGGTGTTACAGCCATTCTTACGATAATTTCGAATGAATGAATCAACTATTCTCTCCAATTTATAAGTATTTCCACTTTTCAGTATGCCGCCTTCTTTTTATGGAAACTACTACGATAGATTCCTACGTGGGTTTTACAATATGGACCCCTCCAAATGCCTTGATGTCAAGGAATTTAAATAGCAATTCATAACATATTCTATAAGCTTTTGGCCGGCATCTCTGACAATGAGAAGGATTTGCAAGAAAGCTGAAAGATTTGAGATTCCTTGGATACTATTATTTCTGTAGCGTCAATGTCAGTTTCTCGTGATGGACAGTCTAAAACCAATAGTATTAAAATCTCATTGTGATTTCAACTCTGGAGTTGTTATCAGATTTGTTTCATGAATACAAAATGGCTAAGAAACCAATTAGCTACTCCATTGGGATTTACTCTTTTGGCATATTCCGTAAGAATATCTATCAAACTAGACGCATCGTATCAAAATGAACGAGAATAGATTAACACAATCATTGGCAGAAATTGTTTACACATTTGACGTTACTGGTGAAATCTATGAGACTCAATTGGTCAATCCTACTATCTACTAAGAAGATGGCATTGAACTAACCGAATCTTCCTACACAGCCGATGATAAAGACTTGACAAGTCTGTATCTATGATGTATAGGTGACTGAGTGCCGACTGGAAATCCAAATTATAATCAAGCTAGTTCAGTAGGACTCCACTTATCATAGGAAGAAGGGACCATGTATTGCACTCGTCCACTATGGCGTATAAAATGTACCTTAATTTGACATTTCGAGTACTCACCTCATTGCCTAAACCATTCATTTTATTGAGGTCATCGGAATCTTCATTTGTGCGAAAAAAGACAGATTGATTCAAAATTGGAATCAAAATGATTTGACAACAGTTTTTTCGCTTCTAAAAAATGCATGGTCAACATCATTCAAACTTTCTTATCTCATTCATGTTGTTAATGACTTGAGTTTTTGTAGAAATAAAGTGCTCTGCCACCTCTAAAACATGAGCGTGACCATAATATCACAAAGAGCATAAGATTGTGCCAATAATCATAACTAATTAGTTTTCAGACTATTCTTCAAACAACTCATTGATCGGCGAATTTACAAATGATCCATCAGGACAAAGGTTAATTCAAAACCAGATCAATTCCAGTTTGACTCATGAAAATTTGACATTCCAGGCAACGGAAAAAAATCTAACAAGCACCTAATCTTGTTCCTTGTTGCACAATTACATTTGTTGGGGGATAGTAGATGTTAAGCATATCTAAGAAAACTGAGACGACGAAGGTTTTGGGCAAAGTCTTTAAAAACTTCCCCAGTTTACAGTATTTTTAATTTTCTCTTTTAGATTTGTCATGAACTGGAATGTTAGACTCCGTTAGAGTACAATAGTGGTAGCAGCAGAAATAATCCAGCCACACTATACGCTCTTTGCAACAAAAATGAGCCAAGTGATCCACTCTCTCTGCTAAAGCACCAAGAGTTCCTTGCGATTCGATGCAACAACGTCAAAATTATCTCCACTGTACCAAGTCCCGGAGGGCTCCCTTTGGAAGAAAGGTTGCATGCCTGGTACAAAATTGGTCATTTATGGCTTCCCCTCCATTCTCACCCTCATATAAATTGATAAAAAAACGAGTAAGTTGCTAAGGAGCACATACAATAGATTTTTTTGGTGTTTCATCAAAGAGCATACAAGAAAAGAACTGTAGAATAACATGAAACTGCATTTAGCCGAAGCAACTTTGATAGCTCTTGCCAAAGTAGCGGTTGAAACTAGCCCAAAAGTTGCCCAAGTTTTACAAGTTTTTAAGAGGTTGGGGAGCAAGGTATTAATTAAAGACCCTTGTATCGTATCGGCCGTTACGTAATGGGATTTTGGACTGCTGATACTGTTATTAACCTATATATCGGCCGCCACTCTGCAATACCCAAGTAGTGCTTGAAATGTTACAGAGATGGGCCGGTTGCGAGGCTTTGTGATCTTGTTGTCGATATGATTTGATTTGATTTGAAATTCTCAATCCATTGATGGCCAATGTTAAACAAGCCCTTTTATTCTCAACATATTGTGTACTTTCTCGTTTAAATATTTTTTCAGGCACGGAGCAAGTAAGTCGTTACCGATTTGATGAATGAAGGACAACCAATATTTAGACTTCTGTGGAAAACAAAACATTTGTATTAGTTTGGAGATTTTATCACCCATCATGTATTTATTTTGAGACTCGTTGTAAAAATTTTAAGTGCTGTAGAAATCAGGTCGTCACAGTAATTGAAAAGCCTTTATGCACCAGACATACAGTGACAACACAATATAAATAAACTTTTCATGAAACAAACAAGGGAAGAATATTCACAAGACTATAATCATTGAAAAGATTCAGGACTGCCAAACCGGAACAAGTTGCAGCTCAATTTTCTTGTGAAGAGCTATTCCAAAAACTTCACTCATCTCCAAGTCCTCCTGCTCTTCACCGACTGGTAACTTCCAGTCAAACCAGTACAAGAGATTGGAAAGCACTTGTTCAATTTCAGTGACTCCAAATGAAATTCCAGGACAGCCCCTTCGCCCTGCACCAAATGGGATGAATTCGAAGTCTTTGCCTCTAAAATCAACCGCGTTGTTAGTCTGGAAGAAATTCGACGGGCCTATCCCAGTATTTGGGATCTCTTTGAATTGCCCAGACATTGATGAAAACTCTTGTTTTTGGAGGAATATCATAACCTCCCAATTTAGTACTCTCACTTGATTCTCTAGGAACCAAAAAAGGACCTGGAGGATGTAATCTAAGAGTCTCTTTGACAACACATTTTAAGTAGTCCATTTGATCAATATCATCCTGATTGATCTTGGATTTCTTCCCAACCACTCTTCGTACCTCTTCTTGAACTTTCTTCATCGTAGTTGGACTTTTCATCAGCTCTGCCATTGCCCACTCCATGGTTGCTGAAGTTGTATCAGTTCCTGCCACAAAAATGTCCTGTAATTTGAAAAGACAAAAGGATTCAGTGAATTAGTAAAAAAAAAAGAGATGGAAGGAGAAATGGCAGAATTTGGGGAGAGGAGTAGTGTGACAAACCAGTAAAATAGCTTTAAAACTATCTTGAGTGAAATCCATCCCCGTCATGTCTTCTTTCTGAAGTTCAAGCAGTATTTCAATAAAACAATTTTTGTCAGGCTGATCATAACTTCCTTCGGAATTCCTATGTCTTGCAATTACCTCATTAAGGAAAGCATCAAATCCCTCCGTAGTGTTTTTAAGTCTCTTTACAAAACCAGTTAAAATATCCATCCAGCCAAGAGAAGGGAAAAAATCCTGAAAGCAAAACTCTCCCATAAGCTCCATTGCAGACCTTGCTAACACTCCGAATCTTTTCTTATCGTCTTCTCCTTCGTTCTTTTTACCTAGAATACATCGAGATATTATGTTGCTGGATATAAGAACCACCGACTCTCTAAGGTTTATTGGGGCTCCATCAAGACTTGTGCCATGTATCTTCTCAATCAACCTTGCAACTTCTTCTTCTTCTTCTCTCATTTGTCTCCAATACTCTCCATGAGAAGAATATACTAGATCACGGCATCCATAAGATATGCTCTTAGCAGCCCTTGTTTGGACTCTATTTGAAAATGTAATGTCTTTGGGTTTTCATGATTTCTATGGCTATCTCTACTGATGTGACAACAAGAGTTGGGGCAAGACCCAATTGCAGCAACAATATAGGGCCGTATGTTTGAGACAGAATGCTGAAAGATTTGTGAGGGAGTTGTGCCTAGAAGGTGCAGGTGTCCAATTATGGGAAGCCTCGGTGGCGACGGTGGCAAGTTGAGTTTTCTTCCTCCTTTGAGGAAATTGAGTGCAAATAGGAGCAATAAGGGGAGGGATGAGAAGAGAAAGGGACTATTCGATATTGTTTTGCAGAGCTCTTGCCCCAATTGTTGTAATAGTGGTGTTAGCACCATTCTTACAAGAATTGTGTATGAATGAATCACCAAGTGTCTTCAATTTATAAAGCAACTTCAGTATGCCTTCTTCTTCTCATGGAAATTTAAATAGAAATTCATGTAATATTCTACAAAATTTCTTGATAGTAGCTAAGATTTCGTAATCGAGACAAAACTCCTAACTTGTAAAGGTTATGAGTGTCAAAGTTATAAATTTTTGTGCAAATATTATCAATCTACATGCATAATATTATATGAATTCAAGAGATTTAAGGGGGTGCTTATTGTACACATGCCCATAATGGTGTGTATCGTAGTATTTCCCTCCAGTGATAATCACCATTCTGTGTTGAGTGTAAGTTTCTTTTGTTCTCTTTTGTATCATATGTCGCATTTTCTCTAGTAAAAGATCGATGCCTTTGTTACTATTACTTCTATAACGTCAATGTCAGCATCTTTGACATTGAGAAGGATTTGCAGGAAAGCTGAAAGATTTAAGATGCCTTTGTTACTATTACTCCTATAACGTCGATGTCAGTTACTGCTTATGGGTTATAATTCTTATAGTGATTTCAACTTTGGAGTTGTTTTCAGATATGTGTCATGAATGACTAGGGCGAATCAAAGTCTGAGAGTCCTTCAATAACAAAACACAATATGGCAAAGAACAAATTTATGGTTTTCAATTCACTGACCGTAGATTGGCAGAATGATTGACAGAAATTTTGTTTTCGTCTGATGTTACTAGTGATATCTAAGACTCAATTCTAATATCTAACCGAATAAGAAGATGGAATTGCACTAAACGTAGATCTTCCTACACGTCAGATGATAAGACTTCACAAGTCTGTATCAATGATGTATAGGCGACTGAGTGACAACTGCAAATCAAAATTCTGATCAAACTATGACTGTAGGAAGACGGGACCTCGTATTGGACTAGTCCACTATGGGGTATAATGTACCTTAATCGGAAGTACTCACCTCCATGATCAAAAGTTCATTTTAATATTGATGTCATCGAAAACTTAATTTGTGCGGGAAAAAAAAAAACAGATCGATTCGATTGGAATAAAAATGATTTGACAACAATTTTTTCTTCTAACAAACACATGCTCATTATCATTCAGGCACAGTTAATAGTTATCTCGTTCGTGTTGCTGTTAATGTATTTTTTCTTCTAACAAACACATGCTCATTATCATTCAGGCACCGTTAATAGTTATCTCGTTCGTGTTGCTTTTAATGTCTGGAGTTTTGTTTTTGCAAATTAAGTTCTCTGCCACCTACACAAAATGAGCAACTTTGGTCATAATATATCGTAAAGAGTCAATCTATGTGCATTTTACAACCTTGTAGTGGGTTTAGTTTCAGCAGGAACCCCATATCACTCATAATAACCCTTATTGGATTGTAGCACATACATGTCACGTACAGTCCACACCTACTAGAACAATTAAATCGCCCGGACCAACCCTATTGAGGTTACTATCATCTAATTCGGACTTTAGTTATACAAAACTAAATTTCAGACAGAAAAGTAACAAGATGAACTTTGAGAAAGCATGGGTCCTTCCACAGAAAAATCAGGTTTAAGCAAAATCTAGATCAAACTGTTTCGAGAAAAATCAGATTTAAGCAAAATCTCTCCAGCAAAATTAATCGCCATTGCATTTAATCTCGAAGTATTTGATGCAAACTAAAACTAATGGGTATTGGAGATCTTATGTGATCTTTATTGTGAAGTTGCTTACAGAAATAAGATATGAATAGGGAGGATCAAAATAGGATCCTTCAGTTGCAAACAAAAAATTGACTAAGAAACTAACTAGCATCTCCATGAAGATGGTCTCTTTGGGCACACTTCAGGGGGATTTTAAACCCGGCCAAATGGGATGAGGAAATATGAAGAGCCCGTATGATTCTTTCACAGAGACTTTTGAATCCATTACGAGCTCAATATATACAAGTGTTATTCCGTGAAATAAGTCGAAATTCAAATCATTCATTGGTGTATTCTTTCCTCGAACTTGACCAATTAATAGAAAAACCACATATCACCTAACATATTTATTCCGCTATTTAGTGCCGAGTCCAAATTTGTTCACCTTCGCCCAAAGAGGGTGAACAAAACCCTCCTAGCTCTGGTGCCGACGTGCATGATCGGAATCGTTCATGTTGTTTCGAAAGATTTTCTATGAGGGCATGCAAAAATTCAGCTAAATCCAACGGTGAAAAGTGGTTGATGTTTGAGTTCAAAAACCCAAATTTTTCTTCTTTGGATTTAAAGAACAAAAAAATAGACATTTTAAGCTCAAAACTCAACCACTTTCCGCAGTCCGATTTAGCTGATTTTTTGCATGCCCTCCTAGAAAATCGTTCCAAACAACATGAACGGTTCGATCATTGACGCCGGGACCGGAGCTAGGAGGGTTTTGTTCACCCTCTTTGGGCTAGGGTGAACAAATTTGAACTCTTTAGTGCCCCACTCCGCTATTTGTAAATGACTAGTAAATTGGCACGTGGATGATTCTACGGAACTGAACATTTAAGGTCAAAGTTAACAAAATGAGTATTTCCTTACCAATTTCTATGCTTCGTTCTTCTTATTCTGTTATTTCTTGCAGGGACGCTTCTCTTACTTCAACTGTAAACCTTTGCCTTGAACTTGTGTAGAATGATTTGCGCTACACCAAAACCTTCTTCTTTGGTATTAATATATATATCTAAATCTAAACCAAATAAGATGACAATGAAAACAATGCACAATGCGTGATTTTTTTTTGTGTGGGTGTACCGGTGGAAAGAAATAGAATAAATTAAACGCAATGATAACACATCCCAGCCAAAATCAGCTTAAAGAAATTATCTAAATTTACCTCCTATAGAGGGAATGGCCACCATTTCCTTAAGTCTATCTTGGTAGACTTCGCCCATCTTTCCCAACCGCAGAATGTAGCCAACAGTGCAATTCCTCTTTTTTAATTTTTTATCAGCAAAAGATAAATCAATTGATCTCAAAAGTATTGCATAGGGATTGAAAGGATAGAACAATGGAATCATTGCTAAGAAAAGTGTATCCCACCTATATTAGCACCCATTCTACTGCCACTCATATGCTTTTCTGTCACAAAGAAAGGTTGGTTCGAAAGATGATGGAAAGAAAGCTATAAATATACTAAATCATCGAGAAGCAAATAGAAGAAAAAAGAGGCAAAGAACCTGCGAATCATGTCTTCCACAGAGTATGAATTTGGAGTAGAATTTGTCTTGGCCCAGTTTGTCACTGTTGGGCCTGGAGTGCCCCCATGGATTTGGTTACACAATGGCACTCCCTGCGACCGCTCTAAAAACAGACTTGCGGGTGCGATGTCGAATGCCATAAAAGACTTAATTGAAGCCCTTCCTAACACTAATTGGTTTTAGGAGAGATGGTGGAAAAACGATCCGACAAGTAGTATCAGAGCCAATTCACCAATTCAAAATTGAGAGACGAAATCATTGGGGGTAATTGGACAGAATTGTGGTTTGAGGAAATAAAACCCTGAATGGGTGAAGCTGCAAATGAGGAAAGATTTGCTTGGTTATCATGTTATGGAATGCCTCTAAATGGCTGGCCCGTTCCAAATTTTAGATATATTGGGAATTCTTGGGGTAAATTTATTCAAGTTGATGCATCTACACTGCATGAGGTTTCTTTTGAGAAAGGAAGAGTGCTTAATTATTGCAACAGATCATATTCAGAAAATCATGGGATCTATCAATTTGGATATTCTCGGTAAAATCTACACTGTTAGAATTGAAGAGGATGAGTCCTTTAGAATTATTAATGACAACTTGTTTACCCTTGGAAACTCAGATGCCCAGACTAAAGTTAGAGAGCAAATTCATGAAAGTGATGATGATGATGAGGTGGATCATAATCTGGTTGGCAAATCTAGTGATGATGAGCAAAATGATGTGTTGAAAAATAATGCAACAAACAATATTGCAGCTTCAAACTTTAAACCATCAGGGATAATTACTTATAATTGCAAGGAGGTGAACGCGGAGATCAATGAAGTTGGTTTGGGTGATGTATAAGTTGGTTTGGGTGCATTTGAAATACACAAATCACATTTGGACTTGGAGTGTAATTATTTGATATGTTAAATGTGTGTGTGGTGAAAGAAGAGAGAGAGAAGCTCATCTTCTCCCCCAAAAATACCCAGCCGTCCCTCTCTCTCTCTCTCTCTCTCTCTCATCCATAGCTCCTCAAACTTCTTTCTTCACCAACCTAGCCAAATCTCAAGCTCCAAGCTTATTTCCTTCACAAAACCTTCATAAAATCTCGAGCTCTACGCGTTGATGTGCTTATTTCACCCCGGTGCTTGAAGAACTTCTCTTGGAGTTGAAGCTAGGGTTAGGGTTCTTGACATTGGAGGTGTTATCAAGCTCAATCTCAAGAGGTAGGGGATCATCCTTCAATTCTCAATGCAAATTTGATGTTTGTGTGTGTAATACCCTCATACTTGTTAAATCCCTCTTAATCCTTGCTTTGAGCCTTTGTGGAAGCACTCTAGTCTTACAATGTTGATGTGGAGTTGTTCTATCTATTTTCTTAAGTGATTTACTAGCCAATTTGTGGGTTTGATTTGAGTTGGGTTGAAATCCCCCACCATGGGTGAAAATCTGCTAGAACTGGTCACTATTTATGTTTTTTTGGGCAACATCAAAGAAGAATTGGGAAAAGTATAAAACTACAATGTTGTAGCTCTTCAAATTACCTACGTTTTGATATATAATATGTCCAAAATGGAGTTCGGTGTGAAAAGTTATGGGGAAAATACTAGGGACTGTTCGAAATCTGCTCGTAAGCATTCTGGGTCGATCCAGACCCTGTAGTGGGTCGACCCAAAACCTTCTGTTCAACTCAGGACCATTTTGGGTCGACCCAATCACATTTTGGGTTGACCCAAACCCCTTCAAAGGTCATTTTGCTCCTTTTAACCCGTTTTGGCCCGTTTTGTGCGACGTGTATATTACGTTCACTCTAATTGACGTAAAACACCTCGAGATGCGTGTCATGAGTATACTTTAGCGTATCCGATGTTATCTTGAGTTCCCTTGGGGTTTGTACTATATGTTTGACATCTAACGACACTAGTTGGGCGTTAACCAACCAAATTAGGGTTTTGATCATGGGATTGAGTTGAGGTTATGCATGGACATCGAGACGATACTTTTGAACATGAAATGACAACGGTAATGTGATAATAATGACACGGGGCCCAAAAGGGTATGCCCGGAATGACACGGGGCCCGAAAGGGTATGCCCGGAATGACACGAGGCCTTTAAGGTATGCCCGGAGTATAAAGAATGGTTTAAATGAATAACGCATACAATGAGGATGTCTTGAACACTTGCGACGTGTCGAGTACGTATCGGGTACGACGGAGTCATATTTGGGTTGTATTAGCGATTATCAATTCTTATAATATTCTCACCCTTCTCATATGATCCTATGGACCTTACCACATATTTATTTCCCTTATTGCACGTCATGAGCATCTCATTTCCATTTAGAATCGATAGGTGTTTTTCCTACTGGGCTAGTGAGCTCACCCTTATAATTTTCAAGTACTCAACAAGGCGGAACACGACTTGGCATGTGGATGTGTATGCATGACTCATTCTTTTGAAAGCTAATCGGACGAGTTACATGATCATCTTGGACTAGTGTTATTTTTTAAAAGATGAACGTTTAACTTGTAATACATGTAATTTTGACTAGAAACTCGTGAAGACTATTTGGTTATGTAATTGATTCGGGTACCTTAAACATTGACTTTCGTTGACTTTGAACATGTAATTTGATCTTAACCGTGGAAGGTGTTGACCTCCACGTGGATTATGTATTATTTATGTTTATGAAAATTCGGGGCGTTACATGGACCTTCATCTTCTTGGCCGATCCTTGTAAATCTCACAGGAGGAGGATATATGGAGTTGATTAGTTCAATTTTCTCCTTCACTTTGATTGGCTTGATATCTTTATCCTAAATCAATGGGTCTGATCATTGTTATTGATGGAAATTGCATAGAGAATGGGGTCCAAAGCCTTTAGGTCCTTATGGAATATCAGGATTGCTTTGTTTTTTGAAGGTTCTGTGCCGGATTGGGAGAAGTTCTCTTATTAAGTTTAGAGTGGCTATAGAGATGGTTGAGCATGGGTGGAGGTTCTCTCGGGTATTCTGGGGTTATTATATGTGGTGTTATATTTTCTAGGGACCAATATTGTTTGAGGAGTTCATCGGGTGTTTTGGGTTTTAGTCGGGTGTTCATCGGAGTAGCATCGGGGGTTTATTTTTCTGTTTTTTGTCTTTCTCTGTATCTCGTCTATTTTGGTTGGCTTCTTGCTAACTTTCTTTTTTGGGTTGCGTTGGAGCTTGTCTAGTGGGCTACGTTCCCTCCTAGCTGTGGTTGTTGCCCCCTCGCTTCCCTTTTAATCTTTGTATCCTCACAGAGATTAATAAAGTTTTTTGCCATTAAAAAAAAAAGTAGTATCAGAGCCAGGAGGTCATGGGTTCGAGTGCGGGAGAGTCATTATGAGGGAGGGATTGTTGGGCCCGAAGTGCCCCCATGGATTTGGTTACACAATGGCACTCCCTGCGACTGCTCTAAAAATAGAGTTGCAGGTGCGATGTTGAATGACATAAAAGACTTAATTGAAGCCATTCCTAACACGAATTAATTTTAGGAGAGATGGTGGAAAAGCGGTCCGACAGTCACACTAAGTTTAATTGTGTGAGCTCATCCCATCACGGTCAGTACCCTCAAACTAGAGCTCATTTTCCAAACAAACCAAATGATAGCAAGAGTAATAGCACATCCGAAATTACCTTTATACTAGCAAACAACCCGTGCTATGCATGGGACAAATCCAAGTACAAACGGTTAAATGTTTGGACACAAAATATGATATGAATTTATATCATAAGAGAATAATAGTTACAAAAGAGGGTTCTAACTATAAGGAAATCAACTCACCAGTCACCACAGTGCGATAAATTGAATAGCTTCAAATATATTTATGGCATGATTCTTAAAATTTAAAATTGGGTGGCCCATTCAAAACTAAAATTCAAACTCAAAATTGGCACAATTTAAGGCACAATTTGTGATTTCAAGAAAGAAACATATCCCTAGTACTTTTTTTAAGTTATTTGAGACATGCATAAAGATATTTTTGCATACGTGCACTTTGTATATACTTGAAAAATATCAGTACACACGGTTAAAGATTTGTCTATATAAGTAGGTCCTTTTCTTGTTACTCGAGGAAAATCATAGGTTTATCTTAATTCAATATGAATTTTCATCATACTTCAAATAATAGCTACAAATAATTGTTCTATCCTATATGGAAATCAATTCCCCACAACGTTATATGTCAAATTCATACACATGAATTATGTCGTGGTTTTTGAAATTTAAAATTTGGCAGCCAATTTAAAACTATAACTCAAACTCAAAATTGGCATGAAACATACCTAGTAAACATTACTCCCTCCGTCCCTTTTATAGTGTGTAACTTTCCATTTTGGGTTGTCCCTTAATAACTGTGTGTTTTGAAAAGTTAGCGGGTACATTTCCTATTTTGCCCTTAAAAGTAGGTTCCTTTTTGAAAAGTTAGTGGACATTATTATATTGATAAAGGTAAGTAGTGGAAAGTAGATGTAAAAGTTGTTGAAGTTGATGTGAGAGAAAATAAGTTGAAACTACGAGGTAACACAATTAAAAAGGGACGGAGGGAGTACGTTTTTTCAGCCACACAATTATTTTGTTTGAGGCATTAAATGCTAAAACAAATGGATTAATAAGTCTCATTTGGATCGATTTTTGGGCAAACTTTTTGCTACCTCTAACATTATTAGTTGCTCAGACTAACCATTTGAAGATAACATTGCCTCTTGCTAGAGAACTTACAAAAGACGAATTCTAAAAGTTTCCTACCCGGATTTAACATCTTAAATTGGTCACTGCAGGACTCCCCAAAATTAAAAGTCTTGTGCTCAAATCTCATTCCGATCCTGTATAACACTGTCGATATATTGGTTTTGACCTGCAGTGATGAGTTCAAAGTTAATAATATATATTGGAAGACTTTCATTTATCTATAAATAATCTTCACAAAAGTACTGAGGAGGATGATCAACAACAAATAGGTTGTCCTCTTGAGCTTGTGGCTTGCGATTAATAAAAATCCCGTTCATCGCCGTTCAAAAAAAAAAAAAAAAGAAGGTATGCAACCTAAGGTAGAGAAAACGTGTCAACCTCTACAAATGCGGTTGGATGAATGATATTAATAAAAGAAGATCAAACGTCTAAAACAATGTAACCCTAGTATATGATATACTTCCATGAATGGTATTATCAGTACTCAATTTTCACGATTTGAAGGATTAGAGCATAGCGGATGAATCCCTTGTTAGAGGAGCACATCCACAGATGACGTTCCTGCGATAGTAAAAGGAGAGAGAAAATCAATCACTCCCAGATCAAAAAGAAAAAAAAAACACGGTATATGATATTCTTAAGAAAAGAAGACAAATCATTACTGAAGTTTAGAGTAATGACTACATTTTTCACGGTGGTGTTTTGAACTCGAATCGTGGTGACTATTGCTTTATACTGGTATGTGTTTTTGGAAATGCAATTATGGTGTATAATTTTCTTTGAAAATGCATAAATCATGAATCATAATGGAATATAAGGAGAATTTTTTCCTTTAATATTTCCATCTAGGGCTTTGACTATGTTAACATATATAGGACTTGGTATGGAGTTTCAAATTCAAAATTTGAAATAAAATAAAATACGGTAAAAACTACATCCAAGTATCATACTTTGAAATTCAAAAAAGATTTATGACACTTGATCATGATACATTGCTTAGTTTGTTTTTTCATCACAAACCAATAACTTTGTGCCACTTGTCGCTATCGTAGGTCTCCTCACGAAAACCCATTCTGCAATACTAATATAGAAGTGCGTTTGACCTCCCATTCAGTACCCCACCTCTCCACAATCCAGTTAAACAAAAATAAAATTGAACCACGAGAATCCCAAGAGCACCCCCACCATTTCAAGGATAATTGAGATTCTTAAGCTCCCATAGCCTGCTTCAATTCTGGAGTGGATTCATGGTGTAATCGTCAACCGCTCTGCTGAGAAACATTAACTTACATAAACAAAAAGAAGGAACCAATAAAAGAAAAGAATTATATTGTACATTATTCTAAGTCACTCGGATTAACCTTCGGCATTTTGCCATTTTCACATACAGTTTTCTCATAAGCACTCGTTCATTGAATGAGAGAGGTATGGAACTCTAGGCCTCTTGCATCCAAGTCAAGAGGGAATAAATGAAAAAGGGCGGCTTACATTAACCCAAAGGCAAATTTCATAAATTTAACAGTTACAAAGGGGTAATGCTACTATGCGCACCCCCTACAAATTGCTCCATATGAGATTTTGTGATTCAAAATATGAGATTTTGTGGCTCAAAATATGAATAGGCATACGGTATGCACCCCTTTGACAAATTGACGGCCGAGATTGCGCCACATATGCAAAAAAATCGATCTCATATAGAGGGTCACAAAATCTCATATAACATCATAGGAAATCTCATATGACTGTTTGGGTTTTAAAAATCTCATATATAAATCCACAAATTCTCATAAAATGTACCAGAAAAGTAAAAAGAGCCACAAAATCTCATATAAGGTGCCACAAAATCTCATATGACGGTTTTGTCCTGTAGTGGGAATGTGATACATATCGCGTATATATATATTGATGTGACATGTCTCATATAACGTGCCATTAAATCTCATATTTAGTGCCACTAAATCTTATATTTGACCCATATGAGATTTTGTGGGACAAATATGAGATTTTGTGACTTATATGAGATTTTGTGGAACATATATGAGATTTTGTAACTGACCATATGAGATTTTTTGACACATATAAGGTACCACTAAATCTCATATTTGACCATATGAGATTTTGTGGACTTAAATATGAGATTTTCTGACTACCCGTATGAGGGTGCATACCGTATGCACTTCATACCTCTAGCCACAAAATCTCATATTTTGAGTCACAAAATCTTATATTTTGAGTCACAAAATCTCATATGGAGCAATTTGTAGGGGATGCGCATAGTAGCATTACCCGTTACAAAGTGCCTACCTTACCCCCCTGGATATCAATATCCATCCAGAGAAATGCTATGGTACACCCCCCAAAAATTATTCCATATGAGATTTTGTGACTCAAAATATGAGATTTTGTGGCTAAAGGTATGAAAGGGCGTACCGTATGCACCCTCATACGGGTAGTCAAAAAATCTCTTATAAGTCCACAAAATCTCATATGGTCAAATATGAGATTTAGTGGCACAAATACGAGACATGTCACATCAATACATATAAGTCACAAAATCTCATATGACTAGTTACAAAATCTCATAATCTCATATTTGTGCCACAAAATCTCATATGGATCAAATATGAGATTTATTGACACAAATATGAGATTTAGTGACACAAATATGAGACATGTCACATCAATAAATCTCATATTTGTTGATGTGACATGTCTTATATTTGTGCCACTAAATCTCATATTTGATTCATATGAGATTTTGTGGCACAAATATGAGATTATGAGATTTTGTAACTAGTCATATGAGATTTTGTGACTTATATGTATTGATGTGACATGTCTCATATTTGTGCCACTAAATCTCATATTTGACCATATGAGATTTTGTGGTCTTAAATATGAGATTTTGTGGACTTATATGAGATTTTCTGACTACCCGTATGAGGGTGCATACTGTACGCCCTTTCATACCTTTAGCCACAAAATCTCATATTTGAGTTACAAAATCTCATATGAAATAATTTTTGGGGGTGTGTACCGTAGCAACACTCATCCAACAATAGTAACATTCAAAAGAGGACTAAAAAAATAGCAAGATATCATCCAGGGAGAGATTTTCCATCGTAGGTAAACCATCAATAGCAATGTTAATCTCACTTCCAAGCAAAAAGAGTCACTCTGCGAACCTTTAATGCAGCAGATGAAGGCTATATCTCCTACTGCTTTTGAAGGCCTTCAAATGTTTCCCACATTTTCCCTTCCCAAAATACACCTTCAAAGCATTTAGAATAACTGACCCACCCCAAATTACGTACAAAACACGCTTGCCTCCGGCACCTTCTTCCGTAGTGCACCGTTTCATTGTGCGTCGTTTCCAAATGACACCCATACCCGTAAAATAAAAAGTATAATTAGCACTATGCTATGTTTCACAATAACACCATACAGATACCTTAAATCATACTCCCTCTGTCCCAATTTGTTTGCACACTACGAAACTACGTGCAATTTTCAAACTAAAAATTAATTTATTTATCAAAATAATTTTTGAATTTTTTTTGCACCGTATTAAAGTTTTCAATGAGATCTATCAAACACGATCCACATTGATTAGAAAATTATTTTTGCAAGTACATTATTTTTTAGTTTGAAAATTGCACGTAGTTTCGTAGTGAGCAAACAAATTGGGACGGAGGGAGTATTAATCATGGCATCATTCACAAAAGTAATCCTAACAAAAAAGATTTTTGTCACGTATTTGTCTTTTAACACCCCGAATTGATATGCAAGTATCTCGAGGCCAGCAATGAATCACTGTGTCCTTAAAGAAGAATTCGCTCCGCTATGGTGCTCATAAATCTGGACGTCCGCATCCCAAGATACAACGATTTATTGCACACAAATGCAACACTTCCAATGCGTTCCCAACAAACTGAAACTATGTAGAACTCTCTCGGACTCTATATGCAAAAGTTTAGTGTGTGTCTTCAGACATTGAGTGAATGGAATGGCTGGTATCATCTATTTTAATATATAAAGGGGGAACACCACTTTGGTGTCCCAAAAAATGAGAGTGTATACATTTATAATGCCCTAAAATGACTCCGTAAAATAACTGAACAAGAAAAATTTAAACAACTTCAAGGGGTAAAAATGCCAACACACACACTTCAAAGTCTTCAACTGCCTGAAAACCATGTCCACCCCATCTCCAAAAACAATCAGTACCCTCCTCCAAAACACACAAACCAGTAGCCACCACCTCTCTCTCTCCCTCCCTCCTAATTTCACTGCGTGCAAAACGTCCAAAGCCTCCTCTTCAACTGCATTGGCTAGCGGCATCGATCAACCACCTTCCAACATCTCAATCTAGTCCCAGTTGCTCCTATCTATTTAACTGCCGTAGTAAATTTTCGGAACCAAAAACTACCATAATTCAACTACATTCACCGGAAAGAGACCCATTTCAATATTTATTAATCCCAGAACTCACTGGAACCAACACTAAAAACTCCCCATAATTCCATCGACTGAAGAAAAAAAAAAACAGACCTAATCTGTTTCTCATGAGTTTTATATCTGTTTGTGTGACGACCCCCCCCAAAAAAGGGCATAATATAACAAATTCTATATTGTACCATTACAAAAATCTTAATTTGGAGGATGTCGTTTCCCTTAACCAAATTCTATATCGTACAAGGTGATCTCTTCGTAAAAAAAAAAAAAAAAAAAAAACAATCCGTAGTAAATCGTAGGAACCCTAAACTCCCATAAATCAACTACATCCACCGAAAAGGACACCCCCTTTTAGTTTTTATTAATCCCTGAACTCAGCCATCCGATGCTAAAAACTCCATATCAGTACATTCACCGCAAAACAACAACCCAATGCACCGGAATCCATCGACCAAAGAGAGAGAAAAAAAAAAAACCCACTATGTCTCCCATGAGTTTTTCATATATAACAAATTCCGTCTGACAGGATTACTATTACAAAAATGAGGGATTTGAAGTCAGGGGCGGAGCCTGAATAAAATGTCAGTGGGATTAAATTCTTAAAGCCTAATAATAGGAAAAAAAACACTAACATGCGAAATAGAAACGAGCTAAAGTAGATATCTATTAATAACATATAATTTCATTTACAATTGATCTCCCAAAAGATACACTGAAATGCCAATCAAAAGTAGCTAATTAGATGTAAAACCTATAACTACATCCACAACCAACTACAAAAAACTACACTTGATTGGCATAATAGCCTCATACTAAAAAGAATCTCCCTTTCAATGTATACGAAATTCTAAGCAAGGAGGCAAGTAGTTGGGGCAAAAAAGTATGATAAGCAAGGGGCAAAAATACAAAATATTATACTTATCCTATTAAAATTTCCACAGGTGACCCCGCTTGACCACCCCTCCCTCCGCCCCTGCTCGAGGTTTTAGTAACTAACAGAGTAAAAATAGGGGATATCTTGAGGTTTTAGTAACTAACAATGGTTGAAAGCTCTTTGTCCCTCAGAAACTTCTGCTGCCTTGCAATAAAAGCCCCCACAGTCCGCCGGAACTCTTCGCCGCTCATTTCCTACTCTGCATATGAACTCACCTCCAGTGGAATTTCCCGTAGCTTTTCAGTCGCCGACCGCCTCAATTGCCTGCTCTGTTTATGCTCTATTTTTCACCACCCCTGTTTAAATTCTCCGATTGACACCTATATAGCTTTCTTTCTATCTAGTTTCGATCTGTATCAGGCGTAACTGTATCTTCTCTCCTCTGATACCTACCCACACTTTTTTCCACATACTCTGCATAGAAATTGGAACTGGATTTGTTTCCAGTAGTATTGTTTTTTCCAGAAAGCCCTCCGGATTTTAAAAACAGAGTGATGACAATCACGTTTCCGGTTAGGAACACGAACTGGGGATCTAACAAAATGCCGAAAGAATTTGTCCATGTTTTTCATGTGCCCGGCCTCTGGTTCCAAATTTATAGGCTACCAGGAACCTTTCCGGAAGGGTGCGAAACGGTTTGAAACATGGCCATTTGTAATGGTTGAACGTTTGAACCTTTAAGAAACTGATGCACCAATTGGGTACACACCAGTTCGGCAAATTAAAAGATAAGAATTCCGGTTTGTGTGTAATTGCTATTTTTAGCAGGGGTATTTTAGGAATCAAAAGTACGGGAAACACTTTTTATTTTTTCAGGTTTTTTAAAGTAATTGTACATTTGTCTATTTTGTCAACATGTTGATGAGGTTAGTGCTTCTCATAGCTTCATATTGCAATTATGTATTTTTTTCTTTTTATAACCGGATGTCCGGGCAAGTTTGCCCTCACCTCGACTAATTCGGGGGTCCTGAAGGTAACGACCGGGCACACCCAATGGCCCCAAGAGTTTGCTAGCAAAGGGAATCAAACCTGAGACCTTAGGTGAGAGCAAACCCCTTAGACAAAGATTTGTGTTCATAATATAGAGTTAATAATCTACTTGCCCTTTAAACTATTCAATTTTTAGTTAAATCCCCCTTCAACTACAAATTGAATTTACTTGCCCCTTCAACTATGTAAATGTTAATCAATTGGTTGATTCCATCCAAACTAACGGAAAAAGTAAAAAAATCCCAGTCCATCTTAATTTACTAACAACTCAAGGGTAAAATAGACTTTTCCACCCAAACCCTTTGGGTGTAAATTAGCAAGCCCTAATTTCACCACCTCCAACTAGTCGATCAAAGAGAGACAAAGGAGAGCTCCAAAGAATCGATCAAAGAGAGACATAGCGACTGGATTGGCGACTGGAATCGTAATGTAAGGTTTTTTTTTTTTATTGAGTTTGACACAACCGAGTGGTAGAAAATCGAGACGACTAATGAACGATTAAAATGGTTTTTTAAGCAAACAATTGAGAGCTCCAAAGACTGATTCTCCTACTGGCTTTGCTGGCTAATTGAGAGCTCCAAAGGAATCCACTTTGTATGTAATAATGGGTTTTCTCTTTACGATTTTTTTGATTAATAAGAGCTCCAAAGGAATCCACTTTGTATATAATAATAGCTCCACATAAAATACTAGCCTCAAGCGTCATAAGGGATAGGAAAACCCTGCAGGTTAAGGCATCTAATTTTAATACTTTTTGGTGCACCCTTGTTTTGCTGCTTGTGGTTACTGTTAAGGCATCTACAGAGCCTTGTTTTGGTAATTAAAAACCTTGTTTTGTTTCCTTTTTTTTGTTCCCCTGCATTTTGAACTACATTTTGGTGCTACAGTTATGGCTATTTGCAACTACTTTTATGTTTTTTCATGCCTTGTTTGGTGCCTTCTTTTCCTAGCATTTTGTTGCCACTGTTATAGCATTTTGGTGCTACTGTTATAGCATAGCAATCTAGATTAACCTCATGGAATGAGGACAGGATGGCCTTTCAGTATTAGCAGGTCGCGCGCGCGCATGTCTGTGTGTGTGTGTGTGAGAGAGAGAGAGAGAGAGAGAGAGAGAGAGAGACGTAAATGCAGGAGTGGAGAATGAGGACTAATTTTTGGGGAAGAGGGGATTACATGCATATACACATATATTGTTTTGTGTGAAAAGTCTATTTTACCCTTGAGTTGGTAGCAAATTAAGATGGGTTGGATTTTTTCCTACTTTTTCCGTTAGTTTGGATGGAATCGACCAATTAACTAGTACTCCCTCCGTCCCGGAAAGTTAGACACTTTCACTATTCCAGCCCTATGAAAAAATTGTTTATATCTTTGAATCCGTAATGTTTTATATAAGCAATATGGGTCTCGTTTGATAGATTTCAATTAGTTCTTTTAAACAAAGTTTTGAAAATCACTTAAAACATTATGAATTGAAAGATATAGGCAATTTAGAAATGACACACACTCCTAAAAGTGTCTAACTTTAGGGGACGGAGGGAGTAACATTTATATAATCGAAGGGGCAAGTAAATTCAATTGGTAGTTGGAGGGGGATTTAACTAAAAATTGAATAGTTTAAGGGGCAAGTAAATTTTTTGTAACTAAAGACAAAAATAATCCAATAATTCAAAAAAATTTAGATTATTTTTGTCAAGTGAATTTTGTTAAATTTTAACAGAATTTTGACGTTTTAGATTCCTCTGTTCGAGACGAATGAGTAATTCTCGGCCCAGCTAGTAATTGAGTTGTTAGGCGTGGGGAAAGTGGAGTGAGAGACGAGACCCAAGGGGGGTGAGAGTGTGAGAGATTATGTACTGAGTGTGTTTGTAGAGTTTGACAGACTAACACTACTGTAATCTGTGTGGCTAAGTGTCAACCGATTTCTCTTATTCCCATCAAATTCAAGGTTCAGCTCTGGAATCCAACAAATAAAGTGCTTGACAAGTTAATTGACTAATGATAATTTTGTGTCTGATTTATCAAAGAAAGTCAGAAGATGCCCTTTTCCTAACATCATTTCACGATACCGTGATTCTTGATCATTTGGAGGTGCCTAAAGAGTACACGCTTCGTCGCAAAATACCTAAAACCATCAACTATTCTCTTGCTTACTTTTTTTGTGCTAGGCGAAAAGAGTATAAGCGGGGGCCATTGTTTATAGCAAGCTTCTCACAGCGTCACTATATGAACTCCAAACTAGCAACAAGGAGCCAGTTATCCACGGGCTTTTACTTCTCCAGAAATGTGGGCTTGAAGGAGGGCAAGGCACGAGAGACGCAAACTGTTAAGCATACACATTAAATGTACTCAATTGTAATTTCCTTTCATGTTTGTCCTTAGTTGTATATCTTTCAATAGTCTAATGAATAAGTGTAATTACTGAGATAGCAGCTATTCATCCATTAGACAATTGTGCATTCATATTATTGCTCCTATGATCATAACCAAACATAATTAGGCTAGTCCTAGTAGAAAAACAGAACATTCTTGTAATTATCCCACAATTTTTTATCAAGCAATAATTTGAGGGCCATTATTACATTGTACAACTTGATTAACTTCTTTATATATTATAATTTCTTGACTCATAAAACCCATTTTTTTCTTATTTAATGTATAAGTGCCTATCAAATACTCAATCATTCTGGTCCTAGCTAGTTGTCCCTTCGTGTGCAGTAGCTGGATTTGTATATTTGCTACTGGTATAAAATGAGATTTTTGGGGAAGATAACAACACCATCTTAAACCAGAAACACCATTGTTAAGGAAACTAAGAAGCTATGTTGTCATTGGCTCTCTCATACTTCTACTTTCTCCCCTTGTTCTTCTTCATATTCTACATTTTCAAGTTCTTCTCCAGTAGTAGTGGAAAAAACTTTCCACCGTCTCCACCAAAGCTCCCAATCTTGGGGAACCTCCACCAACTTGGCCCGTTCCCTTACCGCTCCCTCCACTTGCTAGCTCAAAAGTACGGACAACTTATGTTGCTTCACTTCGGCAGTGCACCGGTCCTCGTTGTCTCCTCTGCTTTTGCAGCTCGCGAGATCATGAAAACCCATGATCTGGTTTTCTCGAGCAGGCCTAAACTAAGCATTGCTAGAAGACTAATCTATGACTCAAAAGACGTGGCTTTCAGCCCCTACGGTGAGTACTGGAGGCAGGTAAGAAGCATTTGTGTCCTCCATCTTCTCAGTAACAAGAGGGTCCAATCCTTTCGGAATGTGAGGGAAGAAGAAACTGCTCTTATGATCGATAAGATAAGATCACGTTCTCCTTCCTCTTCATTGGTCAATATGACTGACATGTTGGCGTCGCTCACAAATAATATTGTGTGTAGGGTGGCAGTGGGGAGAAAGTATGATAGAGGGGGAGAGGGGAAGAGTTTTACAGAGCTTTTGGCAGGACTTGTGGATCTATTGGGTGTTTCCAACGTGGGAGACTGCATCCCGTGGCTTGCTTGGATTAACAGTATCACGGGACTCGATGCTAAAGTGGAAAAAGTTGCTAAAGGAATGGATGAGTTTCTTGAGGGAGTAGTGGAAGAACGAATAAATCGCTGTAAACAAGAGAATTGTTATAGTAAAAGTCGTGACAGTGAGGAAACGCAGGACTTTGTGGATATTCTGCTTGAAATTCAAAGAGAGAACGCAACTGGCTTCTCTCCCGTTCAAAGTGTTACTGTCAAAGCCCTCCTATTGGTAAAGTTGAATTTGGTTGGATTGTTAAGTATTGAATTGATTATTTCGTGGCCTGATTTAGTGTTTTGAAGACTAAAGCAGTTTTAAAGTTCTTTCATACAATCCTCAAAAGTTGGTTTCCAATTGTGACATGATTCTTGCTAATGAAAAATTAAAGTTGAACTTTTTCAAGAATCATGTTCGAATTTTTTGAAAATTTTAATTCGTTGGAATTAGTTTGAGAGATAGAGAGAGGGAGAGAGAGATCGATAGTCCTAAAATTAATCCCAAAATTTAGTTCAGGGAACCAAACATGGGATATTGGCTGAAACATGGGATATCCCAATGTTAATTCTGCATGAATCAAATTGGGGATTGAGTGAGATTCAGTACTAAATTAGTCCCAAGACAAGTAATCCAGGTCTATCAATCCCAGGACTATCAATGCTACCTATTTTAGTCCACGAATCAAATGAGAGGCCTACTGTCACACACTAGAACAGGAGGTGGCTGCTTTGGTTTTAATATTGTTCGCCACCATATTAAGAACTGTATCGATCCTAAGTCTCACGTCGACTAAGTAAGAGCATGGCCTTGTATATAAGGTTTGAGTACCTGCTCGGCCTCTCCTTGTAAACTGGTTTTCAAGGGTGAGTTCTACCATGAATTTGTGTCAGAATCTCATTGTTGTTGTTGTTGTTTGTTTTTTTTTTTTTTTATTCACAACATTAAGTTTGTCAATGTGTTACTTATTAATGTTATCGTAAATATTTTCTCTTTCTATTTTCTACCTTTCAGCCATTTTGGCCTTTGTGAGTTTTTTTTCTCTCTTTTTTCACTTTTTGCTCTCTTTCCAACCAGTTATCCATTTCCTTTCCATTTTGATAATTTCCTTTTCACTTTTGGTACTTTCTCATAGGACATGCTTGGTGCTGGAACCGACACCACATCCACAGCTCTAGTGTGGACGATGACTGAGCTCTTAAGGCACCCGCAAGTCATGAAGAAGCTGCAGAATGAGGTGCGGGAAATAGCAAGAGGCAAACCGAATGTAACTGATGATGACTTGGATAAAATGCACTACTTGAAAGCAGTGATCAAAGAAGCACTACGGATACGTGCTCCCGTGCCATTACTCATTCCTCGGGAAGCAATCGAAGATGTCAGGGTAATGGGCTACGACATTGCTGCTGGCACACAAGTGCTAATCAACACTTGGGCAATCGCAAGAGACTCCTTGACATGGGAAGATCCCGAGGAGTTTAGGCCGGAGAGGTTCTTGAACAATTCAATAGACTTAAAAGGGCATGATTTCGAGTTTATTCCCTTTGGTGCTGGTCGGAGGGGTTGCCCTGGTATCCTTTTTGCCGTGAATGTGATTGAGCTTGCATTGGCGAATGTTGTGCACAGCTTTGATTTGTCATTGCCTAGTGGAGAGGATTTGGACATGAGTGAAGTCACTGGTTTAGCTATCCACAAGAAAACACCTCTAATTGTTGTTGCCACTCCTTACCCTTGAGAGTGCAATAGACCCTGCTATGCTACTGTAGCCTCTACATGAATAACGTTGTTTTCAAAGGCCAGAACATTGTATGACCAGAGCACCATTATGTATGCCAGTGTTCGTGTGTACAAAATATATGTAAAATATCTATCCTACTCAAGGCAAGTATGTGTACTACTTTAGGACTGTAAATCACACACAAACGCACACAACAATCACACAACACAAAGATATATGTGGTTCCCCAAAATCGGGTACCCCACGGAGGGGCAGCAAAATCATTATCAATAGACGAGGATTACAATCACTCGCACAATACAGCCTCATGAATCTCTCTGCGTATTCTCTCTATTTTCTGATACAAATGCAAGGAGCCTCAAGCTTTGTTCTATTCCAACACAAAGGAGAAGAGGTTGGATGTCTCTGCTTATTGCCAACTCTGGTGGTGTGCTGTGAATGGGGAAGGATGGTGAGAGGTGTGGAGCCAATAGCCCCTAAAGTGAAGTTAAAAAAAGAAAGAAAGAAGGGAATTAATATTGGCACTCCCCATTTTGGTATTGGCACATCCTTTTTTGCCTCCATTAGTTTTTGTCTCTATTAGGTGAAGTTACTAAACCACCCTTGTATTTTGAAAGCAAGAGAAAAATATAATTATAAAGTATAAGGGTGATTTAGTAACTTCATCTAATAGAAACAAAATGAGGAGTGCCATTATCAATTTCAAAAAAATGGGCAAACAGTATGATCGCCCTATTTCATTATTTTTTGTAATCCCAATTCTCAAACGAATCCCACCAACTGCAACCTCAGATCGCATGGCCAAACTGTAAACGGGGCCTAGGCTACCACAACTATTCCGCATAAGCTTTCATTTGCGGGGAGGTGGCACGAAGGATTTTTCGTAATAGAATTTGATACATATCTTGCAGAGCAAATGAGTTATGCTTAGCTTATGTAGAAAACTAAACTTGCAGATAAAACAATTTTCAATGATGAAGTCTTCTTGGTTGCTACAAGAGTATTACATGCAAATGTCAAGAAAGGTGTATTGTAATGTGGGCATCCACAAATCATTGTATGAGTATCAGATTCTTGAATGTCCAATGCACCTAAACAAAATGAGTATCAGATTTTTCACTTGGAGGTGGCTGAAGACATTTCAAAAGAAAACGACAGGAAAACCTCACTGCTTTATCTATGTGAAATTTGGACTTAGTTAAGTGGAACTGAGCCGCCTCTGCTACTATGTGAGGTCAGCATGGCACCTAATTCCACATTTTTTTCTACTTGAAGTTATCCTCCTGTGATAAGAATTGTTGTTTAACATTTAGCTATCTTTCTCTTTAGTTTTTAGCCATACACATTACATCATGCATAAAAATATAGACCAAAGTTGGATTGGTTGGATTGGTCCTCCAAATTAGCCAACATGCGCGTAAGCTAGCCCTAGCAGCAATGTTATCTCGATCAAAACAAAAATACTCACCCATTCTTACTGTCCGGATATACCCATCAAAACAAAAATACTCACCCATTCTTACTGTCCGGATATACCCATGTCTAATGTCCCAAATAACCTCTCTGGCCAACCGCAGATGTGAATGTTAAAGAGACCTGATGCGCCTTTGTGTGTAGTGTCAGATCCAGAAATTTCCTCCACAGGGGTTACCATCTCATGATCAGTCCCAAACATTTGAAGGCCCAGGCAAAATCGCATCAATTTTAATCATGCAATTCTAAAATGAGTGTACAACATATATTTTTCTCATAATTGTTGGTTAATTTTGATCTCTTTGGAAAACTAAACAAAATTTAAAATATTAAAAAAACAAGTATTTTTGTATTTTTACTTGAAAAGTATAGTTAGGGTAATTGACTTGTGTACCAAATACCACCATTATTATAGAAATGCATAATTCAAAAAAAAAAAAAAAAAGGCCCTACACTTAAGCTTTCGTGGAAGTGATTTCCTTTCAACCATCTAAATACTAAAATCGAAAATTCGAACGCTAGGAATCGAACCTGTGGGAAGTCACTACCTTACCACTTGACTACTCAAGCGGATACAGCGGAAGTCGGCATATTTTATATATATTATTGACCCTTCTGTCTACACTGGATCCGTCCCCGTTTGTGTGGACTTCGTAGTAGAGTAGCCGGACTTCTGTACTACTAATGGGATAAAAGGAGATTTTATGGTAAGATAACAACAGTACTCTTCATCCTTGTTAAAGCAATTAAGAAGCTATGTTGTCATTACATCTCTTGTCCTTCTACTTTCTGCCCTTGTTCTTCTTCATATTCTACCTTTTCAAGTTCTTCTACAACACTAGTAAGAAAAACCTTCCACCTTCTCCACCAAAGCTTCCAATCTTGGGGAACCTCCACCAACTTGGCCCGTATCCCCACCGCTCCCTCCAGTCACTAGCTAAAAAATATGGACCACTTATGTTGCTTCACTTTGGCAATGTACCGGTCCTCGTTGTCTCCTCTGCTTTTGCAGCTCAGGAGATCATGAAAACCCATGATCTGGTTTTCTCGAGCAGGCCTAAACCAAGCATTGCTAACCGACTTCTTTATGACTCAAAAGATGTGTTGTTCAGCCCATACGGTCAGTACTGGAGGCAAGTAAGAAGCATTTGTGTCCTCCATCTTCTCAGTAACAAGAGGATTCAATCCTTTCGGGATGTTAGGGAAGAAGAAACAACTCTTATGATCGATAAGATAAGATCACGATCTCATTCCTCTTCCTCTCCATTGGTAAATATGACCGAAATGTTTATGTCCCTCACAAACAATATCGTGTGTAGGGCGTCCTTGGGGAGGAAGTATGATGGAGAAGGAGAAGGGAAGAATTTCATGGAGCTTTTGGAGGGACTTGTGGAGTTATTGGGTGTTTCCAACCCGGGAGACTACATCCCTTGTCTTGCTTGGATTAACAGTATCACTGGATTTGATAATAAAGTTGACAAAGTTGCTAAGGCGATGGATGAGTTCCTCGAGGGAGTAGTGGAAGAACGAATGAATCGCTGCAAACGAGAGAACGATAACAGTGGAAGCCATGACGGTGAGAAAAGGCAGGACTTTGTGGATATTCTGCTTGAAATTCAAAGAGAGAACACAACTGGCTGCTCTCCCGTTCATAGAGATACTGTCAAAGCCCTCCTATTGGTAAAATTGACTTCTGGTTTTTATTTAAAGTTGATTCTTCTGATGGTTAATCATTGGATTAGATATTTTGTGTCCTATTTTGGGTTGTGAAGACGACAAGCAGTGGTTGGATATGAACAAATTAAACCGGTTACCATGACTATAACAAAAATATTATCCTTTTAATCTTTGTATCCTTTTCAAAGGTTAATACTTAATTACATCCTTTTTACGATCAGAATAAAAATAAAAAAAGGTATCATCTTTTTTATCCACAAATACTTCTAATTTTTTGTTTAATGTTTGAAAACATACTAGTACAGAAGGAGCCTGCTTTTCTTATTTGATTTTTTCTAGTCCTTTCTACCTCTTGGCCAATTTGGTCTTTCTTGGTGTATATTTGCCGTTTCTTTTTCACTTTTTGCCCTTCTTTCTACCAGTTATCCATTTCCTTTCCATTTTGATCCTTTCTTTTTCACTTTGGTCCTTTCTTATAGGACATGCTTGGTGCTGGAACCCACACTACATCCACAACTCTTGTGTGGACGATGACTGAGCTCTTAAGGCACCCACAAGTCATGAAGAAGCTGAAGAATGAGGTGCGGGAAATAGCCAGAGGCAAACCGAACGTAACTGATGATGACTTGGATAAAATGCACTACTTGAAAGCAGTGATCAAAGAAGCACTCCGGATACGTGCTCCCGTGCCATTACTCGTTCCTCGTGTCACGCCCCGTCCCGAAATGGCACCCGTGTGGGCCCATGTCAGCGCGGCCACGTGGCATTCCAACACAAAACCAAACAACACCTGTTCAAAAATCTCAGAATAAAAACACAGCGGAAGACTTCTAGGATATAAATAAAAGTGTATACGACACACCACAACACAAATGCCAAACAACCGGCGACTTATTTACAATACATGTAGTTCAAGTACTAAAGTCCTTTCAGTTTGAACTCAATACAAACCACTACTAGTTCAACTAAAAACAAACTAACTTGGCTAGCTACGTCACTCGAGGCTAGCCCAAAAAGGAACTCCAAAACGACCACCGGTAGTGGACCCACCCAAAAACCACCTGCTATCTGGCAATCAAAGGAAAACCAGGAGTGTGTGAGATATAGAATAAATTCAATAAAACATAGCTGAAGTACCCAATCGATCAACAACAAGTATATATTCACAACACATGATCAACATCAATTATATAATCACAACACATGCAGTGACACGTCTGCCACATCCCATGTATCCTAGGTCACTGTGGGAGCACACCCCGCTCGTTGTCACCGGTAATTAGGCGGCAC